>VMBQ01007507.1:9413-30446 GCA_007657795.1 Dreissena rostriformis | reverse complement strand
AAAAAGTATGGACAACAGATTATTGTTGCTTATAACATCTCATGGACATGCATACTACCGTATTTTACCATGTATACCGCGCAGTTTTTTACCTCAAAGTTTCCCATTAAAAAGTTGATGCGCGTTATACATGGGTACGAAGCAATCCTGGCTGAAAAAATGTGAAAAAGTCGTTTCCTAAACGAAAATGAGCGTAAAGCCGCCATTTTGTTATTTCAGAAAACTACAGAAAACTACACCCTATAATCTTATAGAGTGAAGGGGCTGTTGTCGAAACAACAAATATTGTGTAAAGTAGGTACGAACGGGGTAGCATCAGTTTGGACAAAAAAAAATAAAATGTTTGAATAAAATGTGAAATAATGTCTCTGTTTGTGTTTTTACACGTTTTCATTGACGACTTTCGATCAGGGTTGTTATCGTCGAGAGCGGAGAGCGGAGAGCAGGTAAAGGTAGGTGTGAACGAGGTCATTTTCGCGGGTATTGGTAGGTGCGAACAGGGTATTTTTGTACTTTGTAATTGAAAGCTTTTGTTGAGACGCTAATTGGCATTTGAGACGCTAATTGGCATTTGAGACACTAATTGACATTTGAGAACGTGATAATACTGACATATCTTAACGACTGTAGCGTTTCCACTTTAAATCTTAAGCACTACGAGTTTTTATTCATCTTCAAATTAAAAGCCCAGGCTTTCCCCGAGGAAGAATTACATGATGTACATGATTTCTTATTTTTCCATGTTTTACATGAAATGCACGAGGACTGTTAATTTGTTGTTGGGAAATTACACAATTGTCAGAAAAATATAGTGCTATGCAACCATGCTCCGTATCACAATGACGCTTCCTATTGTTGGATACAAAATTAAGCTTTTCAATGACCCGATTATTGATTTCGCAATAGTAAAAATGGCGGCCATTTTTCGGTCTTTTTGCTCGTTTTTGGGTCTTAAATTCTTTTTTTCTCCATTTTGGCTTTTAAAAATTGGGTGCGCGTTATACATGGGTGCGCGTTATACATGGTAAAATACGGTAGTTCAGCTTATACCTCTTATGTTTTTATAATGCATAGTACTTTAAGGATTTTTTTTTAAATATTTTTAGGTTTGTTTCCACACCTTTTAATAAATAGTGTGACTTAATTGTAAAGACTTTTTATTAACTGGATTATAATAAAGAAGACAATTTACTAACAACCAAAAGAAATTTAAAAGCAATTAGTCTATGTTGTTTTGTTGTATGGGAAATGTGCAATATTAATTGTGCTATCATATGGCTTATTGTGCTAAAAGGATCCATTAGCCAAAATGCTTGTTGGTCAATTGATAATCATTGATATTTTAATGAAGTCATCAATCAATTTATTAAGTGCTTTATTACATGAATCGGGTTGCGTAAAGCCTGATTTGATGAATTGTTTTATCGATGCAAATCAATTTCTGATGAAGCACCCCACATATTAGTTGGTGATTCCCTATTCTTTAATGTGATTTCACAATTTGGTAATTTTTTGCACAATTTCGTTATTTTTTATTGTCGATTAAGTTGTGTTTCATGAAGCTATCAGTGAAGTCCATTGATCAAATGGTGGGTCCGTCCATTGCCCATTTAGTTTCTGCACCATAGCTAGAGATTTTTTTATCTAAAGTGACATTTTGGTTTCTTGGGAGGATAAGAAGATGTCTAAAGATTTTAAGGTCAAAGGTCAAGGAAAAAGGGCTTGTAACTTGTAATAAGTTTATTCATGATATCTAGAAAATTCTCCAATCCTCAGTTATCTGAATTGGAATGCTGATTATTTGCAAGTAAAGGATAAAATATATGTGCCTCGTTCTGTAAAAAGGGGGTTTAATACATGTGCGTAAAGTGTCATCCCAGATTAGCCTGTGCAGTCCACACAGGCTAATCAGGGATGACACTTTCCGTTTTAACTGGATTTTTGCCAAGATAGGTCATCCTTTAAACGACAAATACAATGCAAACGGAAAGTGTTGTCCCTGATTAGCCTGTGCACACTGCACAAGCTAATCTGGAACGACACTTTACGCACACGCATTTAACCCTCTTTAAATTAGAGTGGGACTTATATCCATATTAAGTTCAAAACGTGGAAGGTCAAGGACAAAGGTTGTGTTATGCCAAAAACATCAGTTTCTGCAGGATATCTAGAGGATTTTGTGATCAAAATTGCATTCAATTAGAACCTATGGAGAATGCAGAACAAAATGTTTAAAAAAATGATTTACATTAATGGTGTTACATTTCAAATGCCCATATACTTTGACTTTAAGCTACTTCTCACTGTAGCTGAGTTAGTTTGTTGTTAAATTAATTGTTTCTAATTCATGCATTTTCTTGATCTATTTTCAGGTAAGACAGTAATCTGTTAGCAGTGGTATGTACATAAGTGTTCAGTAGTATCAGTATACATTTTATCTGCGCAAAAGGCGGAGGGATATAAAATTGGCGTTGCCCATCTGTCATTCCGTCTATCCATTATTCTGTCCATTGCCCGTCTGTCACAAAACTATGATTTTTGCGGGGATATCAATTCAATGAATTTGCTTGTTAAGTATGTATTAATGCCTTAAATGTTTATATTAAATAGAATAACATCTTTAAGTTATACCGATAGTTAATACATTTAAGAATGATTATCGATGTTAAATAAGATTTGATACCAGGTACTTGCTAACTCCTGCAACCAAAAACTTCTGCCATTTCCAAGTTTTAAAATGGAAGGTGTGCATAATTATGATTATTAATGATATGTATGTTAAAATTATTTTAAACAAATTTATCTCTGCAACCTGCCGTTATAATGGTCAGCAGTTGGTTAGATACATTGTTCTTGATGAGGAACATTTAGTGTTTGCCAATAATAGGCCTATAAAATACAGTTCTCAGACTTCCTGGTAATAAATAACCCAGTTAAAATGCATCATATAAGTGAGACTTTAGATGTGGTGAATATGCAAATCCATTTTTAATGTTGTGCGCTTCTTTGCTGCCTTCCGGTTCTAGAATCATGAAATTATGGTGTATTGTAATCTACTTGTAGTGCAATGTAGCCTTTCCCCTCAGCCAAGACAGTAATGGTGTATCATAACCTACTTATAGTGCGTTGTAGCCTTTCCCGTCAGACAAGACAGTTTTCCTGCGGCATGTGACTCTGTTAGCACAAAATTGTAGTGTGACAAACTGTAAACCTAGAATTAAAAAGTCTACTTCTCTGCTAAATTCTAGTCTCAGGGGTCAATAGCCAGTCCCCTGGCTTATTTAGATCTGAACAAATATAATGTGAAGATATTGGAAGACATATTTAGGTAATGACATTTTTAAATATTAAGGAAACAATTGTGACAACGCTTTCCTATGGGTCTATCACGAAATGTCCTTTAGATTTTATGGTTTCATTTTGATAAGCAAATTTCAAAGTAATGACTTCTACTATGTTGTTGGGTGCGAGAGGTTGAAGAGGATAAAACAGGCTGTAACATCCAATATTGGAACACAATTTATTTTCCTAAGACAGAAGGTAGTGCTTTAATAATACAAACATAATACAAAAACAATTTATTATTACAAAATTACAATTTAATTAAGGAATGTTTAAATATTGAAGATAGAACGACACACATTAAATGAGCAGTATAATTGAAGGGACTGTCAACCACAAATGACGAAAAAAGAAAAGTTCTAAAATACCGTATTTTTTTACAATAATAAGTTTAAATTTATTAATATATCAGGACTGGTATATTACATTATTTGAAAAAAGTTCATATTTTCAGTTTATTCGGTAATAAAATTTTGCGATGTGAAATCGAAAGTGCATCGCCAAAATAGGTGACATAACGATAAACACACTATAAATAACGCAAGTAGATTGATCATTTTATATATAAAATATATACAATTCACTACGCATGCACAATTTGCATTCCTGGGTTTACCACGTGACGATGATGATCAATCTACTTGCGTTATTTATAGTTAACTGGTAGTTCCCTGGTAGACATACCCAGTAAAATTTATTACCGAATATACTGAAAATATGAAAACTTAACAACTTTTTTCAAGTAATGTAATATACCAGTCGTGATATTTTAATCAATATAAACTAATAATTGTAAAAAAAATACGGTATTTTAGAACTTTCCTTTTTTCGTCATTCGTGGTTGACAGTCCCTTTAACAGTTATTAAAAGTATACATGTTTAAGGTCTAAGCTGACTTGCATTAAAATAGCAAACATTTAGAAAATCCATTTTATTTATATAAAAGAGTCATTTATTTGAATCTTATGTAAAAACTAATCGAATCAAATAAAATTAAGTTATAGTTGTTCCTAACCTGTAACGCAAAATATAAGAACACAACTTATTTTCCAAAGACAGAATGCAGTACAGATGGAAACCAATATCATACAAAAGGTACAAATGCAGAACATAAAATTATCCAAGATAATGCAATTGAAAACAGACAAATAGAATACGTGTTTAAAAGAACATGAACATTCACAATGCAATATAGCAAATGAAAAACACTATTCACTTTTGGAATATTTTACAAGACATAATGAATAACCGTGAAAAAATGCTTGTGTTTGCCAATAATATATATATTATGCCTAAACAATACATTTTTCAGACTTCCTGGTAACAGAGTAAAAAAGCATCACTTAAGATGTGGTGAATATGCAAATTCATTTTTAATGTTGTGCGCTTCTTTGCTGTCTCCCAGTGCTAGAATAATGAAAATATGGTGTATAGTAATCTACTTGTAGTGCAATATAGCCTTTCCTCTCAGCCAAGACAGTTTTCCTGCGGCCTGTGACTCTATGCCTCTGCTAAATTCTGGTCTCCAAGGACAATAGCCTGTCTCCTGGCTTATTAAGATCTTGACAATAATGTGTAGATATTGAAAGACATATTTTGGTCCTCCCATTTCATATTGCTGCTGGAAGTCCATAAAACGTTTCTGATCATGGAACTGCTGACAAATGGTTCTTCAGCTGCTGATGATGATGATAATGAAATTGATGATGATAGTGATCAAATCATTGGGAATTAATATATTAGCAACACTTAAGCTTTCGTTCATCAATTTAAAAAAATATAAATAACTGTTGAACATTTCTTGAATTCTTCCACAGTTCCAAAATCTTTGTGTTGCAATTTTATATTGGGCAGCAATTTACAACCTTCTTTTTTTTCCCATCTTGATCATTATTATTGCTAGTCGAATGTGACACGAGGTAATATATCATTATGGTTTGTGATTGCCGGATCATGATCGCTGGAGAGGCTTGCATCTGTCAATTTATGTATGTCAATAATTGCCTCTTTGGAAGTGAAACCACTTGTTTTCATGTCGTGCAGTGAAAATACAAGACAGTTGGAGAACATGGTCAAGCAAAGAAGGTTGCTGTGATTTGTCAACTGTACAAGTGCAACTCAGTCGTTTAACCCATTTATGCCTAGCGTCTAGAAAAAGGCCTTGGCAAACAGCTTAGAGTAAAATAGACCCATTTGAGACGCCGCATGATGCGGAGTCTCATCAGGGTCGGTGCTGTTTGCTTCAAGGAATTTCTGTAAGAAATATTCTAAATACAGAAATAAATATACTAGACATCCCTAATTTTGGAAATAAATTGATCCAATTTAGAAGGATGGTAGAGTCCACTAGGCATAAATGGGTTAAGAGTCCTTGATGTTGGAACATTCTTGTTGGGTTGTTTTATGTCTGGGTGGATATACTTTCACTGATGATGACTGGCTGAATATTATGGTTGTTTGGTATGTTGGTTGAGTGTAACCAAAGATTGACTTCATGATTGAGCATGGAAAGAATTTCAATATACTTAGTAAGGATTGTTGCATGCATGTTGAGCTCTAAGTTTTGTAATATGTTTACCCTTTGCATGCTGGGAAATTTGTCGTCTGCTAAAATGTTGTCTGCTGAATTTCTAAAATTAGCATTTTCTTCAAAAAAAAATCAAAGAATACTATCAGAATATCAAACAGTTTGGATCCTGATGAGACGCCACGTTCTGTGGCGTCTCATCTGGATCTAAACTGTTTGCAAAGGCCTTCACAATTCGGTTCCAGCACTGAAAGAGTTAATGTCTGTTGACTTTATAATGGTTTGTGTCTATGTCTGCTGACCTAGTAAGAGATGAAAAGCATATATGTTGACCAAGTTAGAGATTAAATGTTTATATGTTGACCTAGTTAGTGATAAAATGTGGGATTCTGTTGACGTCTGTTGACTAAGTATGGTATTCTGGTAATGTCTGTTGAAATAGTTATGGATTGTGTTTCTTTCTGTTGACCTATTTAGGGATTGTGCGTGTTTGTTGACCTTGAAAGGAATGATGTGACCTTATAAGGGGTTGCTTGTGTTTATCTGTTGACCATTAAGGGAGGAAGTCATTCTGAGGAGCGAAAAGTAAACACTGAAATCAATGTGCATTGTTGTCTCTTACCTCCGACATCATAGCATCTTTTGAGAAATCAGTCATAATGCCATAGCATGAGCGCGTGACAAAACAAAATCAATAGATCTTTATAATGTGTCAACAACAACACTTAGCTAGTGAGTGTTGTTATGAGCAGGACATTAAAGGATTGGTGATCTAGTTTGGCAAAACATACTTTTTACAACAAACTTTCAGCATGTATGCAGGAGGATTTGTTCTTGTTTATAAGAGAGAATCAGCTGTTATACTTTTTTGCACGTGACGTAAATGACATGTGACAACCGTTATTAATTTCCAATGAAAGTAATATAAACTGGCAGATTTACTAAATGAATGAGATGCAGGAGTAAGCAACAATAGTATCATATAAGTTTAACAATAGGTATGAGTTTAAATAAATGTATAAGATATTAATTTGTATTATTCAATTCAAATAATTTATGTAATTATTCTTTTTTCATCAGCAATGAGCCTTGGTTAGCATAACACTGTGTGCAAACGAGTGGTTGGGGTAACAACCTGGAAATACTACATACTGACCAACCATCTAAAAAGTTGTCATTTAAGAACAGCGGTCACCTGTCTAAGGCGACCACTTTGGCCATTTTCAGTGACTGACCACTGTTCTCAGGTTGGTCTGTATAATTATGGTATATACAGTAGACTCTTCCAATACCGGACTCTCGGAATACCGGAAATCTCCCGATTCCGGACGGTCGAGTCAGTCCCGTATTTTCCCCTTCTATTTCTTTGTTAAAAAATGTTGAATTAACCGGACTCTCTCTAAACCAGAAACCGGACGGATATCTCCTTGAATTTCGTCATTTTCAACGTAAAATACATTGAGTACACCGGACGGTCCAAATTCTCAAGATGCCCGAGGCGTGAAAATTACAATACCTAGTTAGCACGGGGCGCACGGTGTCACACATTCCGCTCGCCCAATTATAGATAATCGGATTAAACATACCATAAAGGTGTCAAGTCGTTACAACGCTATTGAAGTCTGATTAAATAATGTAAAACAAACTGTGAATGTCAATTATGATCTCGGACTTTTTCAATAAATCGTTAACTTCGTGCATGTGTAGATTTTGACAAGATTTGCTGAGACATCGAATGTCTTGAAAATATGACGCTGTTTTTTTTTGTGTGTGTGTATATTTTGTGAAATGTGTTATGTCTTGAATAATAAATCGTGTGTCCACAAAATTTGTTTGTAACAAATAAAACTTAATTAATTCAGAGCTGTTTATAGCAAACTCGAACACGACTCACTTGCCTATATGACAAATGTCAATTACGCATGTACATGTACGTACATGTATAAAGCACCACAGTCCCCTTGGGTATTAATCAAAACAAGTCGGTATGGAATGTTTTCTGCTTTAAATCGAATGAAAACACATTTTTTGAAGAATACTTCAAACATAAACATTACATGAGTACAGTTATCACATCGTACATGTAAATGTATATGGTTTGCTGTATTCTTATATGGTTGTATACACATTGCATACGATGTATATTTCGGCAATATGCCTACTCTTGGTAAACCGTAACTCTCTGAAAACCGGACGATCAACCCTTGGGATGTGAAGTCTGAGTGTGTTACCTCAAGACCATTAATATATCAGCTAAAAAGAAAGTGCTCAATAAAAAACAAACCATCAAAAGTGTTTGCATGGGCTTAGATATATTTTACCCAGCAAGACATTTAAAATTCTCAAATTCATTTATAGTAGTTTTATTGCCTCTAAATGTAAACATATTTCAAACAGTTTGGTGGTTTGGTGTTTTGCTCATTTTGCCATGGTATTTCGACACCATTAAGACAACAGAGGCAAATGCTCTCTATATTAGTCTAGATAAATGTGCACTATTGATTAAATATCGGATAAATTCTGAGGCTGGAATTTAAAAAGATCGTTTTCATCAAGAAAATGCTTATTGTCGCTAATTATTAGCCTTTCTATATGGTTTCTATGGATTGCCTAGGGTCGCCAAATCCATTTACCCTTAAGTGAATAATAATGAAAACCTAAAGCCTTTGTAACAATGTAAAATCCTTTTCTTGATGGACAAAATTCTTTTATAGTCATTTCTTTATTTAGGATAGTTTGGATCACTGACCTGGTATTCAATAGCAAAAAGGAGATACCATGACAGTACTTAATTACGTATTATTTCCAGAAAATTGCCAATTTACTCTTATTATCTTGCTATAAGCCGTTTTGAATGATCTGTTTTGGACTTGTAAGTCTTTAAGGAATTAAGCACTGAACCATGAACATTGTGCCAAGAAATATATTTGAAACCTTATAAAGAAAACAACAATTATTGGAAGGCTTTGTGGGAAAAAAATAATCTTTGCCTTCTAAAAAATGTTCATCTATGTCAAGTGAAAATATATGTTAAACCCTTTCCCGCTCTGAAGCAAATTAACCCTTTGCATGCTGGGAAATTTGTCGTCTGCTAAAATGTTGTCTGCTAAATTTCTAAAATTAGAATTTTCTTTGATTTTTTTTCCAAGAATACTATCAGAATAGCAAACAGTTTGGATCCTGATGAGACGCCACGTTCTGTGGCGTCTCATCTGGATACAAACTGTTTGCAAAGGCCTTCAAAATCCGGTTCCAGCGCTCGAAGGTTTAAAATGGCTTTTGAAACAAGCTAGAACCAGAACAGCCTGCGAGTAACTTGCAGTCTCAGGTATGCTGTTTCGCTGCTCATCAGGACCTAAGAGTTGGAAATGAAGACTTTAAAACTTGAACATAGTAAGAAAGGCACTTGATTTAGCCTTTACAAATGGGTCAAAATGTGTCTCTATGAGGTTAAGGGTTTATTATCGATGAAAACGTTTTATTTTTTTAAGAATTGTATTGCTTCAGTTGCTTGTAAAAGTGTTGAAAAATTACCAAAAAGTATGCTCAAATATGGCAGTAGTTTTATGAAATCTGTTTATAAAGACAAAAACATCTTTTATCAATTTATTTGTATTTTCACAAGTTTCTGAGAATAAAATTTTTAATTACGTAAATGCCTTAGATATAAATAAGGGAACTGGTTCAATTGGCATACCATAAAGATTTGTTATAGATAGGTCACCTATTTTTGTTGGTCCCTTAACTCATATCATCAACTTGTTTCTTATACAGGTTACAATTTACTAAATATTTGAGTCATGAAGGGCAATACTCTCTAAAAAAACATCATATTTTACTCGAAAGCATGTTTTACTCTTAAGACTGTTGTTCTGGTTTAATCATTTTGGTGATATTGATAGGGTAACCATAGGTGTTCACTACTTAATCCCTGACATATGATAAAGTAAGAGATTTAAGTACAAAATGGCACTGAGAAAGGTTACAATCCACTAGAAAACGGCCGAAAAAAAGAAGGTGCAAAACGGTCGATTTTGATTTGTGTCAAACTCTTTTTTGGATTTAACATGACATATCTTTTTTATTTCTTAAATCGATTCAGCTAAGAATGCCCTTTAAGAAAAGGTATTGTTATGGGAGTCCCTATGTGCAAAATGTTGCATTTATTTTCGCTCAAAGTTGTCGCTTTTACATTGAATTATATAGGAAAACATTTAGTATATTGTTACCTAAACGCAAATCAGGCCGCGTCACAGAGGAGCAGTATTTACATAAAATCACCATTTTTTGTGTGGGGTATTATGCGTTTTTGTATTTTTCACGAAAAAAATGCATTTTGTTTCACGAATTTAACGAGCATATCGAATTTTGAAGAAAAAATGCTTTTTCTGTATAAAATATAAAAAATTGGTCAGAAACTCGTCTAGAAAATTTCAAAGTGCACCAATCGGTGCTAGATGAAGCTATACACACGTTTTTATCCCCACACTTTTTGAAAAGCGTGGGGATATTGTGGTTATCTCCGCCGTCCGTCCGTCTGTCCGTCCTGGCCACTATCTCCTCCTACACTATAAGCAATAGAACCTTGAAACTTACACACATGGTAGCTATGAGCATATGTGCGACCCTGCACTATTTGGAATTTTGATCTGACCCCTGGGTCAAGAGTTATGGGGGTTCGGGTGGGGCTGGGTCAGAGATTTTCACTCATTTTTTTAGGTTATTTTACATTAACTTCTTCATTTCTACACAGATTCACTTCAAATTGATACTGGACCTCTCTTATGACAATACGGTCAATCTCAACCATGCATGGCCCCATTCCCAACCCTGGGGCGCCCCCCCCCACATAGGCCACACCCACCCAAAATTGCCTTTTACTATAATTTCTTCATTTCTACATGGGTTCACTTCAAATTGATTCTGAACTTCTCTTATGACAATATGGTCAATCTCAACTATGCATGCCCCCATTACCAACCCTTGGGCGTCCCGCCCACATAGACCACACCCACCCAAAATTGCCTTTTACTATAATTTCTTCATTTCTACACCGATTCACTTCAAATTGATACTGAACTTCTCTTATGACAATACGGTCAATCTCAACTATGCATGGCCCCATTACCAACCCTGGGGCGCCCTGCCCACATAGGTCACACCCACCCAAAATTGCTTTTTACTATAACTTCTTCATTTCTACACCAATTCACTTCTAATTAATACTGAACTTTTCTTATGACAATACAGTCAATCTCAACTATGCATGGCCTTATTACCAACCCTGGGGCACACCTAGGTCAAACATTCGGCGTGGGGATACGCGTCGGCCTCTGCCGCACCATTTCTAGTTATAAATGTTTATGTCTTCTTCGGCATAGCATGTGGTAATATTCCAGTATATTGACTGATTTGTATTATTTAGGTTAAGGTTTTTGCTCTTGAACGCCCTTTATAAATCAAAGCACTGACAGCGAAAGCCATATGGCTTATCATGCTTTATTTTAAAATGCATTTTTAAGCATTAATTCGTGAAGGATCGATCTGAAATTCGACATGCACATTGAAAATAGGTTAATAATCATCGACAAGTGCCTAATTTTTGCGATTTCAACAGTAAATATTGTCTTATAGGTTACAATATACTTAATATTTGAGTCATGAAGGGCTATACTCTCTAAACATGCAAAATGTTGCATTTATTTTTGCTCAAAGTTGTCACTTTTACATTGAATTATATTGGAAAAACATTTAGTATATTGTGACCTACAAGGTATTGTACCTGATGATCTTTAGTCTGCAAGAGTTGTTCCCCTTTTTTAGATTTTTTTTTTAATTGTCTGTTAGTAACTAAACACCTGTTTCTATCTTCTAAAACGGGTTATTCATGACCAAGTTAAATCATATTTTAAAGACAACAACTTGATGTATGATTTTCAGTCTGGTTTCCATAAGGGGATCTCGAATAATGTTTGATCTTCTCAACAGATTTCAGTAGAATCGAAAATGATAAAGGTAATTTTGTACGTATGTAACTAAATACTGCACCTAGAAAAGGCAAGTGGATATAGTTGATCATGCAATTACAAAACGAAACTTCAAGTCTCTTGCCAAGGTCAAGATAAAATAAGGTGGTTCAGTAAATAAAAATTATCTAAATATCGACCCATTGGTGTAAAAAGGTACCATGTGACATTTAATTTAATGTCACATGTTACCTTTTTGCACCAAACCAAAATGAATCAGAAAGACAACAGTTCTGCTTTTTTAGAAAATCACATCCGGGCCAAAATGGACTAGTGGGCACAATAAACAAATACAAATATTTTTATTTCATTTTGCGAATTTTAGGTGCAGCCAATCCGATGAAGATCTACTCAATTTCTTGAAACCTTACTTTTGTTTGATTAAAATATTCCTAAGAATTTGCAGTCAGCAAGACTAATGGATATTTTCCATCTACAATGGACTTAAGGTAATTATGACCAATTATATATCTTCAGAAAATTACCACATAATTATGTTGCTGGGGTTCATAACACAATGGAAACAGTATTTTCAGAATATATGTTGCAATCTATATGGTATAATCAAAGGAACATTTACCTAAACTAATGGTCATTCATTATAGAGTGGATAATTACTGTGGCCATTATGAATGGTATTAGATTATCAGATTGCCTGAAATCCAGTAAATGCTCATTTCCTTCATGTCCTGAGAAACCCAATGTAACCCTGGAGTGACCGTCTAAATTGTAGGGGCAAAGGGTCAGCGAAAAAAAACAACAGAAAAATATAGATACATTCCGTTGCTTATTAGGGGAAGTCTGTGGGTAACCAAAAAATAATAGAGTCCATTGGTGGATAAGTAACATTAAGAGGTTTTTATGCTCCCCATATATATATATATGGGGAGCATATAGTTGCCAGTTTGAAGTTCCGTTATTCCTTCCTTCCGTCACACTTTTGTTCCAGTTTCTCATAGCGCCTTCAATACTTTACCGATCTCTTTCATATTTGGCATGTAGGTACCTTGCATGGACCTCTACCTTTTGATGAAATTTGAGGTCACTAGAGTCAAGGTCAAGGTCACCGAGGCTAATGAAAGATTTTCTCAAGGTCACATTTTTTTTATTTATTTTTTTTGCCACAAAATTAACCCATATATCGACAAAGCATCATAGGGGAGCAGCCATCAGTTTTACTGATATCCTTGTTTTTTTCTGGAAGTGTATCAAAGAAAGATTTGGATATCAGATACATATTGAACATCACCCTTTCAAAATGTGAACTGTCTGATTAGATTGTCGACATACTTAATTACCCAATCAAATCATACAAATAGAGCAGCAATATTTAAATATTGAAAGTCTTATAAATCATGAACCAACAAAGTACTCTAAAAGTCACAATCTCTTTACAATCAATTTAAAACTTGAAAGACCATTTTAGAGGCAACATTTATTTCTATTTTTTTAAAGACTTTGTTCAATGAAAATAACTCGATTAAATATGAAACTTGATTAAAAAAACAAGGTTAAATTCTAAGATAGGTCATGTAGCTTTGAAAACAAGATCACTAGATGAAGATGAAGAAAAACTCTGTGAACATTGTAGAAATCTCATTGTTTACAGAAGAACATGATTGGTTGTCAATACATTTGTCTTTATTTTTGTTTTGAGAATGAGTTTTCATATGTAAGTCACAAACGTATTATTTACTACCATATGCATATAACTTGCAAATTCTAATACCAGGGTCATGTGAGTGTGACAGACCTATGGCCAACTGGGCCCTATCGTTTTTCCAATTTAAGTTTCTTTTAAAGATGCACCACAAGATTGGCGTACCACTATTCACATATTTACATATATCCCACGAGACCATCTACGTTTTTAAAGTCGTCCAGATCAATGGACGCCAGTGGTGGCCGATTGTGACCAATCATTTTCCCATTACCAGAGTAAATCGTCCGTAATATCGCTACCGCTGGTGATCAATGACTGCTAGAGACCTGGTCATGTCTACAAGACAGGCACACTTATGTTCATACATCTTGCAAACAGGATTAATGTTCCCCAGTTCCTTGATTCGTCCTCATATGGGCCCAATGAAACTCGTACCTTTGTTAGCATCTTAATTTAGTGTTCATAATATTTACCAGGTTTTCCGAAGGAAAAAACTGGTTAACCAGGTTTTCAGAAGGAAGAAACTGGTTATTAGATCGATGAATGTCGGCGGGCAGGCGGAACAATGCTTGCCCGGGCCATGAATATGTCGTTCATTGTGAGATTTTGAAATCATTTGGCGCATTTGTTCACCATCATTGGACGGTGTGTCGCGCAAAAGAATTACGTCAATATCTCCAAGGTCAAGGTCACACTTTGAGTTCAAAGGTCAAAAATGGCCATAAATGGGCTTGCCCGGGTCATAACTATGTTGTTCATTGTGAGATTTTAAAATCATGTAGCACATTTGTTCACCATTTTGGACGGTGTGTCACGCGAAAGAATTACGTCGATATCTCCAAGATCAAGGTCACAATTTTAGTTCAAAGGTCAAGAATGGCCATAAATGAGCTTGTCTGGGCCATAACTATGTCAATCATTGTGAGATTTTTAAATCATTTGGCACATTTGTTCACCATCATTAGACGGTGTGTCATGTGAAAAAATTACATCGATATCTGCAATGTCAAGGTCACACTTTGAGAAAATAGATTGAATTTGACACTAGGGGGGTAACTAGGAACAATCAGTAACAATGCACATTTTGAATTGTCTCCCTATTTCAGACTTTTTTTTCAAATTGAAAACCTGGTTTTGTGACAATTTTGTCCCTTGTTCCTAATATAAAAAGCTGAAATATCTTAAAATTATATAATAGGCAAAGTTTAAAAAGCAACAACTACATTGTTATGATAGTGGTAACTTTATTCTAAATTGGATTATTGCATTATATAACAAACAGTATGTTAATTATATAAAAATAATCTTGAATTAAATTTAAAGCAAACGTTATCATAAATTATCTATTCGTCCCAAGTTTCAATTTTTAATCACTTGCACTTGCTGGAATCAACATTCTTATTGCAAAAAATGGTTTCAGTATGACACAACCTTAGACGTCATTGCTTCCAAAAACAACCAAATTGATTTTAAAACAAGTTTGTTCTTTCTTCAGTAATCAATTGGAATGGTTGAATACATAATATATTTGATTCACAGAGAGGGATAGGAAGGTTAGAATGGCATCTGTTGACAGAGTAGAATCCTTTAAGGTGAAAAGTTTTCTTACTTGTTTTTCTATCAAATGGAAATTAAAACCAAGCCTCTGTGAATGTTGTCATTCATGTGAATATATAGTTGTTTTTTTTATTTACAGAAATTTATATTTTTATAGCATATTCCATGTTTAAAATAAACTTTATGGCTAAATTATGACTGAACATTTTATTGTCAAGCCCGTTTGCACTCAGTTTCTTGAAGTCACAATGGCAGTCATAATGCCTTAGCCTTGCGCAATACCTGTGTCATAAGCTCAGAGTTCAAGGTCACATTTTTGAGGTCAAATGTCAAACTGTATACTTGCATAGCACAGTTTGTCCCTTGAGACTTATCTTTTTATACGCCCATTTTTTCAAAACAGGACGTATTATAGTTTCACCCTTGGCAGGCGGCTGCGGGCGGGCGGCGGCATCCACGACAGTGTCTGCTCTCTAATTCAAATAATTTTAATCAGATCTTCACCAAACTTGGTCAGAAGTTGTATCTAGACAATATCTAGGTCAAGTTCGAATATGGGTCATGCTGGGTCAAAAACTAGGTCACGGGGTCACTTAGTGCATTTCAAGGATTTAGCATGGAACGGGCGTATCTTGTGACAATTTGGCACTCTTGTTTGTAGATGTATCTAGCAATTATGTTCTGTGAAATATTGGGTGGAACTCTGACCTATGGATTGCTGCAAGTAATGTTTAAACAAGTAAACTTAATTATCACCTAATATTTTCTGTTCTGTTCTATAATTCAGAGCAGATGATTCCATGTGTACGTACTGATCAGTCATGGCAACATATAATAAAGTGTATGAGTATGATAAATCAAGTAATTGGGGTGTGCTTTCATTTAGAATCAGTTATGTATACCAAGAAATCGCAGGCAAGACATACAGGGGTTGAAACAAGGAAAAGCCATTATAACAGGGTGTGTATGTTTCTTTCGTTTTTTTTTAAAGATGGCAGACATTTAACAGGCAGAATGCTAGCTAAGGAGATACCTCATTATGTGGGGGCAATGCTTTCCAAATTAACACTTTCAGGAAATATGATATGCCTGTCTGTGCCAAACTGACATCCTTTCACTACTTAATGTTTAATGCAAAGTTGTTGTTTGGTCTGACAGAAGCATTGAGCATGGAGTTGCTATAACGATCAAAGCTCCTGGAGTCTCTGCAAAATGCCAATGTTTGTATAAAGTCACCCCATGTTCCTTGTTGACACCAATTGACAGTTGTAATTCAGCCCAATAGGGCTGTCCTGTCTGCTTTTTGTTGTTGTTCTCCATTGGGGCCCATCAGTATTGCTTTTCTTCTTTTCCGCCTACGCTGTTGACAAAACGTGAACATCAGAAAACACTTCCTTTGTTAACTTGTCAATGTTTAATGAAAGATCTTTGATTAATGGCCACTAATTGATATCTGATGCACAGTTGTGCTTTATATCACAGCAATTAATGGCAGCCTGTATTTTCCAATTAAAAATCATTGACTATTGGGGAGGATCTTGATTGAAGACAAAACAACATAAATCAGATCAAGGTTTTTTTTTGCTCGATTCGGTTTTAATTAAAAAATCATACAAGATTTTGTTTGAGGCACACTTTAAAGTTTTGATATCTCAGTGGGTGAATGTTCTGGGAAAACTGGGCTTAAAGCATGTGTGTTAAGTGTCATCGCAGATAAGCCAGTGCAGTTGGCATAGGCTTATCAGGTACAAAACTTTGCTATGCTGGAGTTTTGTTAAGAAGAGACATTTAAATGAAAAAATCCATAAAAGTGGAAAGTATCGTCTCCCAGATTAGCCTCTGCAGACTGCACAGGCAAATCAGAGATGACAACGCACATGCATTTAGCCCAGTTTTCCCAGAACCCGCCTCAATCATGCTTGTGATTCCAATAGCTCATAATAAATTCTGTCATGTTCATGCAAATTGACATGCAGACCTCTGATGTATTGCCCTGTAAACGAGTCACAACCTTTAATGATCTTTCATTAGTTTTAAAGAAGTATCTCAAATTTCATTTTATCAAACCAACCTCCATAAACAAATACAGATCAACAATGAGAAAGGAACTTCATAAAATAATTTAATAATCAAAAAGGAACTGCGAAATTGCTATATTGCACATTATTTTTAATAATCATTTAATGTGGACATTGTCCACAAGTAGGCACTCTGTCAATATTGAAATTGCTTTCATCAACACCATGGCTAGCTCACTTGTTTGATCCGAAATTTTACTGTTTCTGGCAACCATCAGAAAAACTCAGGTCTTGTTTGTTTCTCATTTGCTCGATGGAAATCCTATTTCCCTATTTCCGGTCCAATATCGTGCCAGAATAGCCGTCTCTTGTTTTGTAGTGTCTTTCGTTGATTTTTGTTGATTAATGTCTGAAGTCTTGATTGAGTGAGAAGACAGTAACAGGAGACTGTATGTAGTAATTGAAGGTGCATAAGAAAACAGGTTGCTATAAATCTGTTAAAAAATCCTCAAAAACTGACAATGCCATTACAGACTTTGTAAATAATTGTTACTGAAAAAGTATATGTATGATATTTCCTTACTTGATTTAAGTAAAAATACTTAATAAAAAGTTATTTCCATTTTGCATGCATTAACAATCATAATTACAAATCTGGTTTGTTTTATAAAACAGATATAAATGACAGTAGAGCATTTTGCATTTTAATGCAAATAAAACTTTAATCATCATACAATGTTCTGTGTTTAATGTAAATTTGACTCAAAATTTATTTTCTGTTGATGTAAGAAATTACAAAATTTGAGATAAATAAAATGTTGCACAGGTCAGGCTGCATATTTCTAGTGCAACCATATCTAAGATATAATTTACTGTGACATTCTTATTAAGTTATAGCTACTGCATGCAAATAAGATCAGATATCTGCTATTAATTTAATTTCTTTCCCCAGTATCGTTATTGTATTTTACAGCATTGTCAACAATGGGTGCTGGTTTTGACAGATAAGTTGCAAACAGCCTTTAACATCTTATAATAAGATACATTTTCTCTTTTTTACTGACATCTCTGTATAATTTTCGGATTTAAAATGTCTAGAAAATCATGTTTGAACAAAAAATAATTATTTTTTACACGATCTAAGTAATTAGTTCTGTACAGGAGCAATCTATTATATCCATTATTATGGGAAAACTATAAATCTGCTGACTTTTTATTAGAATCTACTGTTAAGCTAAAAACTTTCTTTTATTTTGTTTACCTGGTATTTATTTCCAAAAATTGTGCTGAAGTCTTAAAGATGAAATTAATGTTTAACAATAACCTCAGAAAGGATCACAGAAAATTAACTAGAATTATGTTTTCTCTTGCCTAATGACAACTTATCAAGACCTAAGTATCTCATGTGATACAAGCAGACTGTATTCATTCTTAGCATTTCAATTGTGCATTGTGGAAGACTCATGTCTCTTGCTTAGGATCAAGTTCACACTAAGAGCCAGCTAAACGTATATTGTAGAGGATGAAGACCTAAATAAAAGTTTGTGATTTATTTCAATAGCAATCAATTATCCATGTTTGAACTTTATTGCTGCCATTTCTTCCAAGTCTGGTATGGTTACAAGTGCATAGGGCCATGTTATTGATGACACCACTCAGCTTACCAAAATGAGCTTCATTGAATAAATGGGGCAGAATCAATTAGGACTGGAAGAAAAATCATTGCAAGTGACTGATGTGCATTTGATTAACATGGGCTGTAATGTCCAGTCTGTTAATGGACATAAAGGGAAGTAACTGGGTAACATACAAACTGTCATGGCTGTTGAAGGCATAAGGGAAGTAACTTGGTAATATGCATAGAATAATGACCATATTGGAAGTAACAGGGTAATGAATATACCGTAATTACTCTAAGTTTTTTGACACTCTAAATTTTGGGACACCACTTTTTTAATCCAAAATAATTATTTTTCGTGACTCTAAATTTCGGGCATACATGTTGTCGTCCATAATTAATGACTCTAAATGTTTCAGACATATGTACTAACATATCCATATTACTTGCAACTTCTAATACCAGGGTAAGTTCTGTGTCATTGTATTTCTTTTTAAGATGCTCTGCAATATTAGTGCACGACTCCTGACCTATTTACATATATAACACAAGACCATCTACGTTTTTAAAGTCGTCCAGATCAATGGAGGCCAGTGGTGGCCGATTGTGACCAATTGTTTTCCCATAACCAGAGTAAATCGTCCGTAATATCGCTACCCCTGGTGATCAATGACTGCTAGAGATCTGGTCATGTCTACAAGACAGGCAGACTTATGTTCATTCATCTTGCAAACAGGATTAATGTTCCCCAGTTCCTTGATTTGTCCTCATATGGGCCCAATGAAACTTTTACCTTTGTTAGCATCTTAATTTAGTGTTGATATTTTTCCTATTATAAAAATCTGAATTATCTTCAAATTATATACTGGACAAAGTTTAAAAAGCAACAACTACAGATATATGATTGTGGTAGCTAGTTTCTTAAATGGATTATTTCATTTCAAGTGCAACAAACAAAGTATTTGTTAATTATGTAAAATAGTCTGAAATTCTAATTTAAAGCAAAAGGTATCATAAATTGTCTATTTGTCTTTTTTTATCTCAATGCTTGCTCAGTATCAAAATTCTTATTGCAATTTGATGGTTTCAGTATGACAACGCTAGACACCATTGCTTCCATAAACAACCAAATTGATTGAAAAACAAGTTTGTACTTTCTTCAGTAATCAATTCGAATGGTTGCATACATAATATACTTGATTCACAGAGTGGGATAGCAAGATTGGAAATGGCATCTGTTGACAGAGTAGAATCCTTGAAGGTGAAGAGTTTTCTTATTTGTTTGTCTATCAAATGAAAATGAAAAGCAAGTCTCTCTGAATGCTATCAATCAAAGGTTTATATATATACGATTTTGTTATAAACTAGTTATTTTTTTAAAGAAATTTACATTTTCTGCAACAACAGGATATTCAATGTGAATGTTATCAATCAAATAAATATAAAGGATTTTGTTTATACACCATTTTTGTTTCTCAGAAATTACATTTAATTCAACAACAGGATATTCAATGTTTAAAATAAAATTATATGGCTAAATTATGACAAAACATTTGATTGTCAAGCACGTTTGTACTCAGCTTTTTGACTAAGATGTCACAATGGCAGTGATGAGGCCTAAACCTTGTGCAATACCTGTGTCATTAGGTCAGAGGTCAAGGTCACACTTTGAGGTCAAATGTTTAAATGTATATTTGCATAATACAGTTTGTCCTGTGAGACTTGCCTTTTTTAGCTCGACTATATATATATTTTCAAATTTCAAATATTTTCTATATCCATTGACATATTGCTTTGATATTTTGCATACTTCTTTACCAACATGACCCCAATCTATAAACAAGAGCAGACAACTGTAACAAGCATTTTGTAAGAATTATGGCCCCTTTTTCCACTTAAAATATGCATATTATTGATAAATCTTTGTTAAGGTTTGCGTACCACCTCATATATTGTCTTTGTCCCTTGACATATTGCGTTCATATTTTGCATACTTGTTTACCAACATGACCCCAATCTATAAACAAGAGCAGACAACTGTAACAAGCATTTTGTAAGAATTATGGCCCTTTTTCCACTTAGTAACTTTGAATATTTTGTTAAATTTTGTGTTTACATCCACTTTACTTCTAAAGTATCAAAGCTATTGCTTTCAAACTTCAAATGCTTTCTTACTATCATGAGGGTACTGTACCTGGAAAGTTGAATTTGACCTTGACCTTTGACCTTGAATCTCAAGGTCAAATTAATAAATTTTGCTTAAATTGCCATAACTTCTTTAT
>VMBQ01007506.1:7369-45677 GCA_007657795.1 Dreissena rostriformis | reverse complement strand
TCAATACTATAAAACCCGGGTTTTATGCCAACCCTGCCCTAATTTGATATCAAGCTCGTAATGCAGCATTTTTGTGATGGGCAATTTGTTCTGCATCAATTCACAATCAGATCTGATTCTATCCTTTACCCTTGTCCTACAACTGTTTCCCCGATTTTGAAAAAAAAATCCCCTCCAGAAGTATTTTTTTTTTTAGTTTTTAGTAAGAAGTGTCTTTTGATAATTATATCTCAATTTTATTTCCTAATCAACTAACAAAGTAGAACTACATGTATAATATGATATGATATTTGAATTATTTTAATGAGTTATATTAAATTAGTTTTTCCTATATTAAATCAGTTGACTTTTCAAATGAATTGCATTGTTTTCCCAAAATGGCCAGGAAAATGCCTTATGTGTCAATATTTGTTGATAAAAAATTTCCAATACGGTCCATTTTATTGATTAACAATTCTCAAACTTGTCATTTTATCAATTTAAAAAATCCCAATTAGACTCAAAATGGCTAGGAAAACGGAGACTGTGCATGAAGGCTGAACTGTCTGAAACTGATGTTGAAAAGATCATTGATATATTTATGACAGAGGCATTCAGCTGTGAATATTACATTCATACATACATGTGTATTCATAAATATAAAATATCATATCATATAAAAGTGTGAATTTTTAATTTTACCCTTTTCCTTAAAAACGGCGTGTTTTTCCCCCTTTGGACGGGCCCCGCCACCATTACCCTATAGGTGAAAAAAAAACACTGATTTATCATGGAGTTATCCATTATTCTCATAGTATCGGCCCTCCTCATGTTATCGTGACTTTAAACAGTCCTCTTGGAAAAACCATCAAGAAGTGCAGGGCAGTTGATGTTTTTCAATTTTTAGAAGTTTTAATTTATTTACTGTTTTAAATGACAATTACGACGATCATTTTCATAGGAAAGTAGGTCATGTTTACTCCTGGGTGATGCTGTGATTTTTAAATAACATAACTTCATAAGACATAATTGTGTAGTTTTTTTTATGGTTTATTAGAAGGTTAATAAAGTAGTTTATAAGTCGCTTATTTGTGTTAAAAAATGTTAAAGTATCAATATAACAATATGATCAAGAGTGTTGTTTTCCATTACTAAACTATTTATAGAATAGGCACATTCGCATAATAACAAACCCTAGCAACCAATCAGAAGGGCCGTTATCATGAGAAACTGTGTACATGATACAGATTACTACAGATAGTTAAGTCTAGCCAGTATTTTGTCAAAACGTTGCCGATTTAAATGCAGTTTTTGTTGTTATGTCCAAGAATACACATTAAACAAGAGATTGACATACCTGGTATAAAACATGTGTGTTTTTATATCTTTTCACTTGAAATATGAAGATATATTCATTAAGAGGGTCGATACTACGGGTACACATGCTTATTGTTATTCATTCTTCGTTAAGTTAATATGTCATCATTTGTCATGGGGTTAACCGTTAATTGTTCATCATTCATCATGGAGTTAAATTTCTCATTCATAGAGTTAATCGTTCATCATTCATCACATAGTTAATTGTTTATCAATCAGCATGGAGTAAATTGTGCATCATTCATCATTGAGTTTACTGTTAACCGTTCATCATTCGACATCACTGAGCTATTTGTTCATCATAGAGTTTATTGTGTAATGAATCATTCATCCTATTATAAATGGTATATCATTCGTCATGGAGTTAATCAGTCGTAATTAATCATGGAGTAAATTGTAGAAATTGTAAATGTATAGCAACTGCATGCATTGGTTTATGTGTTTGATTTGCAAATATTTATTGTTATTTATTCACCGTCCCTAACGGTTTTCATGTAAGATTACAAAAATATGCTGATATTTTTAGCTCACCTTAGCACAACGTGTTCATGGTGAGCTGTTGTGATCCCCTTTTGTCCGTCGTCAACATATACCAGCGTTTGTTTCCCCCAAAGGTGAAAGGTACCTGTACCCCTACAATTGGGAATTTTCGAGTCATGAAATCTTCATATTGGGAAAAAAACAAGTCGCCAAATCAATGAATTGGGAAAAAATCGTTTCGCAAAATTGATGAATTGGGAATCTTTAAAATGCATCTTACCTATCATTAGGGGCTATATTCTGCATGACAAATCATTTTAAGCTCTAGGTATTAACAGAAAAACTACTAGTGATGATATTTTGGCAATCATATCATGTCATGTGAAAATTGTGTTATTGCCACTTCAGTAGAAGTGTGCCTGTCAATGGAAAATAATAATCTTCTTGTGATAGGCAAAATCACTTAGGTTGCATTAAGAATAATATTAATAATTTTGTTTAAGCCCTTTAAGGCTCACAAGCCCTGGACGGTCATTTTTTGTGTGAACATTTTCAGTGATATCAATTAAAGATTAAAAATAATAATAATGAATTATCAAATAATATGTTTAATTCCAAACAGGTGATAATCAGATCAAAGTCAAACATATTTCTCCTCACAGTGACACAGGCACAAAGTTACATTTAACTCAAAGCAACCTCTCAAACTCCATTAACAGCTGGTCATTGTTGACTTTTGCAGAAAATGCTTCCACACGATTATCACACATTGCATATATTACCTGATTATCCCAGATAATCATTGAATCAAGCACTTTGATATTTAAACACAAATTCAGACCTAGAATGACCGAAAATTATGTTTAAAAATTTAATAAAGTTTAAACAAATCGGTCGGCATTTGTCGGAAGTGCCAGGTACGCGTTATTAGCTTGTTAGTGTTGCGCCCAGCGCTATAGATAACTTTTGGGGTATATTGGGTAATCACCCCCTGTTTTTGACAACAATATGGTTTTTGTAAATTCAATAGAGTTTTAGCAAAAAATTTCACCCCCTACTTTTGAGATTAATTGGGTTTTCACCCCTGTTTTTTTACTCAATTGGATAATTTAGGAATGACATATATAATATAATAAAAACCTACTAAGGTTTCTATATTATTTATTCAAATTGAATTCAAAAAGGTACCTGTACATAACAGCAAACAATTACTGAATTTCTGATCAAAGTCTGGTCCTTAAATTTCAGTTTTTAAATAGGGTGAAATAAGTTATTAACATTTATACCTCAAAATCATTGCTGCTTTACTTCTGTTGCACAGACTGGGTGCAGTATGCACATTTCAACTTTTTTTCTGTCCCATCAACAATTTCTAACCAGGGATATGACTTTTTCCACTTTTGACAGGTTTTTTCAATTACGGACTTTCTGTCATGTTTTTGGATTTCAACTCGCTTCTTTCAATTGCTACATACACTGTTTCTAACAAATTGATAACACGAATGATTCGGCACATATTCGCGCGTGCCTACTTGGTTGGAAAAAAATGCGATCAACATATATTTAGCGCAACAATCGCGGACGTCTTTCGACCTAGCTTAAACATTTTTATTATGCACCGCTATAGAAAACAAAAGAACAGACGCTTTACAAATACATGTACATCGTAAATATTTTGGTCAGACGCTTAATTTGCTATGAAATTTAGTCCGCATAGCGCTTGAATAACTCCGACTGTTTTGCTCCTCTGTTGTGTAACGACTCTCTTTTTGCGTCCAAGAGTGGCCATTATATTATTTCAGAAAATGAAAGTAAAAATCGGACGGGTCTACAAATAATTACAATAATATTCCAAAGATTGATAACCGCTGGAAAGACTGCCTTCTTTTCTTCACAGGATGGCATATAACTATCTGGTAAATTTTTGTACGGACAATAACCAGTCTAAAAATACGCCCGGTGTTCATAAGAATTGCGTTTCGTGACGCAATGTTTTTTACATGAATTACGTTATTTAATTTGTATTTGCGTTTGTGTACGCTTTATTTTGAATTTAATTACGTTTTTGGTTATTTTAATTGCGTAATAACGCAAATACGCGTGTTATCTATCGCGCTGGTTGCGCTCCTTTGAAAAGACTAAATTACAGAGAGTGTTGTTTACTTTCTACGCTGACGTAAATAAAGGACCGAAAATAAAAGGCGATTCCAACAGATATTTCCAGCAAAAATAAAAGGCGCTGGTGATTGGAAACAGCAATGAGAATCGTTGGGAACGGTAGATATGGAGATTGGGAAAGGTCCGGTCCTAAAATTGGGAAGCCTCCGGTAGGCTTTGGGAAAGGTACTGTATGAAAAAGAAGGAAAAATAAATGCTGTATACCTTGTTAACACACTACAGGCCAAACTTCATGCAACTTGGTTAGAACATTTGTCCCAATAATATCTTGGACGAGTTCGAAAATGGTTCCGGTTGGTTGAAAAACATGGCTGACAGAAGGCGTGGCATTTTTCCTTATATTGCTATAGTAAAATCTTGTTAACACTCTAGAAGTCAAGTTTTTAGTCCAATCTTCATAAAACTTGGTCATAACATGTGTCCTACTAATATCTTGGACGAGTTCGAAATTGGTTCCGGTTTGATGAAAAACATGGCCGCCAGAGGGCGGGGCAGTTTTCCTAATATGGCTATAGCAAAACCTTGTTAACTCTCTAGAAGTCACATTTGTAGTCCAATCTTCATGAAACTTGATTAGAACATTGTGTCCCAATAATATCTTGGACGAGTTTGAAAATGGTTCTGGTTGAATGAAAACCATGGCGCCAGGGGGCGGGGCAGTTTTCCTTATAAGGCTTAAGTAAAACCTTGTTAACACTCTGGAAGGGTTAGTTTCATTTTCAGTCTAATCTTCATGAAACTTGGTCAGAACATGTGTCTTAATAATATCTTGGACAAGTTTGAAAATGGTTCGGATTGTATGAAAAACATGGCCGCCAGGGGGCGGGGCAGTTTTCCTTATATGGCTATATAAAGTAAAACTTTGTTTACACTCTAGAAGTCACATTTTTATGTCCACCAGTATATACTGGGGGACATATTGTTTTTGCCCTGTCTGTCTGTTGGTCTGTCTGTTGGTCTGTCTGTTTGCGCCAACTTTAACATTGGCCATAACTTTTTCAATATTGAAGATAGCAACTTGATATTTGGCATGCATGTGTATCTCATGGAGCTGCACATTTTGAGTGGTGAAAGGTCAAGGTCAAGGTCATCATTCAAGGTCAAAGGTCAAATTTATGGGTCAAAATCGCTCAAAAGTGGACATAGTGTTTCACAAACACATCTTGTTCGTCCAATCTTCATGAAACTTAGTCAGAACACATTTCTCAATAATGTCTTGGACGAGTTCGAAAATGGTTCTGGTTGAATGAAAGACATGGCTGCCAGGAGGCGGGGCAGTTTTCCTAATATGGCTATAGTAAAACCTTGTTAAAACTTAAGAAGTCACATTTGTTGTCCAATCTTCATGAAACTTAGTCAGAACATTCGTTCTTATGATATCTTGGATGAGTTATAAAATGGTTCTGGTCTGTTGAAAAACATGGCCGCCAGGGGGGCGGGGAATTTTTCCTAATACGGTTATAGTAAAACCTTGTTAACACTAGAAGAAACATTTTTGGTCCATTGCTCATGAAACTTGGTCAGAACATGTGTCCCAATTATATCTTGGACGAGTTCGAAAATGGTTCAGGTTGAATGAAAACCATGGGCGCCAGGGGCTGGGGCAGTTTTCCTTATAAGGCTATAGTAAAACCTTGTTCACACTCTGGAAGTGTTAGTCTCATTTTTAGTCCAATCTTCATGAAACTTGGTAAGAACATGTGTCCTAATAATATCTTGGACAAGTTTGAAAATGGTTCCCGTTGGATGAAAAACATGGCCGCCAGGGGGCCGGGGCAGTTTTTCTTATATGGCTATAGAAAAACCTTGTTCTAATGACATCTTGGCTGAGTTCGAAAATGGTTGCGATCCTTTGAAAAACATGGCCGCCAGGGGGTGTGGCATTTTTCCTAATATGGCTATATAGTATTAAAACCTTGTTTACACTCTAGAAGTCACATTTATTATCCAATCTTTATGAAATTTGATCAGAACAATGGTTATGGTTCGTTGAAAAACATGGCCGTTGGGGAGTGCGGGGCAGTTTTCCTTAAATGGCTATTGTGAAAACTTGTTGACGCTATATTTTTCACATTTATTGGCCAATCTTCATTAAACTTGGTCAGAATATTTGTCCCAATGAAATCTAGCCAGAGATTGAAACTGGGTCATATGAGCTCAAAAAGTATGTCACTAGGTCAGATACAAAAAAACTTGTTTATAGTCACTTTTTTTGGTCCAATCCTCATGATTTAACCAAGCTCTATCTTCACAATTAATTAATGTCCAAAAGTGTGTATATTTCCCCATTGTTTTTGTCTTTTTATACATCAAAAAAACTCTTAACATTAGATTTACTCTAATCATTGATTAAAAAAAGGATAATTATGTTGGTAAACACAGTAGCAATTTTGAACCACTTTGTGATCTGGTAAGTCCCTAAAATACTAATATTTCTGTTTTTTTTTTTCAAACATAATATCCACCCGTGTTACTTTTCTCATCCAATTTACAATAAAATTAAAAGTAATTCCATGTGGTAATATCATATTAAACGCAGATCACAAAGTTAAAAGACTCCAACAACTCCATTGAAGCATATGCTGAACAATGGGTGTAGTAAAGATGATACCGCACACAATAGTGTGTGTTACCATGATCCCTACATGAGTACTTATACAAATTGGGCTATTCTCTCTTTTTCTAATTTTTTTTAACATAAACAACAGCAAAGAACTCAAAATAAGCAATAAAACAATACCATCTTCATAACAATTTATTAATATTATACAATACATGTGTGTATCCACATGCACACGAAATATAAATAATTTTGGATGTAATTATCTTATTTATTTATTCATTTTTTATAAAACTCCTTTCATTAAAAATTTAACTTGTTTACGTTATACATAATGAACCTTATGTCAAGGTCATCCACTGTACAATTTTTCAAATCGAAAACGAATTGACCTACTTTGCTTTTTAGTTAAGCATTTTAGGCCAATCAGCGCCAGCGTTGTGCTGGGCTATTGTGATCACCTTTTGTCCGTTGTGTGTCGTCTGTCGTCAACATTAACCTTGTTAACATTTCTTGTGCAATCTTCATGAAACTTGGTCAGAACATGTGTACCAATAATATCTTGGACGAGTCGAAAATGGTTCTGCATGGTTCGTTAAAAAACATGGCTGCCAGTGGTCGTGACAGTTTTCCTTATATGACTAGTAAAACCTTGTAAACACTCTAGAAGTCAATTTTTTTACAGTTCTATCAATAGCTCGGCTGAGTTTGAAACTTTGAAAATGGTTATCGTTCGCTGAAAAACATGGCCGGTGGGGATGGGGCAGTTTTCCTTATATGGCTATAGTGAAAACTTCTTGAAGCTTTATTGGCCACATTTATTGGCCAATTTTCATGAAACATGGTTAGAACATTTGTCCCAATAAAATCTTGGTAGAGATTGACACTGGGTCATATGAGCTCAAAAACTATGTCACTAGGTCAAATATATAAAAAAAAAATGTTAAAACTCTTCATGATCGAATCAGCTTTCATTTTTTCAGAATAGTCTAGTTCCTTTGGCTCTCAGGTGAGTGCCTTAAGGCCCATAGCCCTCTTATTGTTTTAGTTTTCTGCTAGATTTTTTACATTTGAAAGAATCGCAGTTGATCTCAATATATCGCGGTTCTCATTCACTTCGCATGAAACAAGATACAGCACACATTGTTTTGATAACGATCAGGTTATGTACGTTTAAGTTTACACTCACGCACTTTTTCGTCTCTTTATCCGAGAATGTGGCGTTCTTACTTTCTTGCCAGACTGCTGAGCATAATCATTACAAGTTATTTAGTTATATGAAGCACAGAGATCATCGCTATTTTTAATTGTTCTATTTTAAACTGTCTACATGTATGACGACCGCAATGATTTTGAAATAGCCATATTATACTTTTGGGGTTTATGATAATGAATCAGTTTATAATAAAGTTTGACAGGTTTCTTTAAACCTAATCTATTTTGCTTGCAGATGACACACAATAATACCTTCATTCGTTCTTAATTTTTGTACACACTCTTTTTTAACCAAAATAATTGTTTTTGTGCATCTCAAATTTCCTGACAACCAAATTTTACATATTATAATCAAGTTCAAGGTCACCAAGGCTAATAATAGATTTTCTCAAGTTCACATTTTTTCCACACAATTAATTAATTAATTAACCCATATATAAAAAAAGCATCATTTGGGAGCAGCCATTCGCTTTACTGATATCCTTGTTCTAACCCCGGGACGATAATAAACTATTGCAGAGTGAAGAAAAATTCCAGAAGTCAGTGGACCGCACGATTTGCATTATTAAGGCATATTTTCATGTATACTGTGTAAGGCAAGTGTTTAGCAACAAAATAATGAATTGACAGATTTTTGTTTTGTATCATTTTTGGTCAATTAAAGCTAAAATTGTTATCAAATTGCTTTTAGAAATACGGTAACATGTAGTGTTTCATGAATTTAATTCTTGCACATTTACAATTAAGTTCTCTAGAGCTAAAATTCTCTGTTCGAGATAAAGGTACAGGAGCAAAGAAAAGTTTATTTTAGTTCAAGTATATAAGGTCCAAACTTAGTGCTCACCATCGAATAAGTGACTTTATCCACATTTAATATTCGAACACCCAAGCAATATGTAAATTGTAGATTTGTCTCTATTTTTTTGGTCATTGGTTTTTGGGGATATTTTTGTATACCTAAATTTTCGGTCACGAAAAAAGATGTTAAAGTCAGTGTTTTTTTTCACCTATAGGGGAATGGTGGGCATTGGTAGCGGGGCCCGTCCAAATGGGAAAAACGCGCCGTTTTTAAGGAAAAGCGGAAAATTGAAAATTCAAACTTTAATATGATATGATATTCAATATATATGAATACACATGTATGTATGCATGTAATATTCACAGCTGAATGCCTCTGTCCTTTTTCTTAAATATATTAATGATCTTTTCAACATCAGTTTCAGACAGTTCAGCCTTCATGCACAGTCTCCGTTTTCCTAGCCATTTTGAGTCTAATTGGGATTTTTTAAATTGATAAAATGACAAGTTTGAGATTTTTTTATCAATAAAATGGACCATATTGGAATTTGTTTATCAACAGATACATGTATTAACACATGAGGCATTTTCCTGGCCATTTTGGAAAAAAATGTGATTAATTTGAAAAGTCCACTGATTTGTGAAAAACTTTTTAAAACTCTTAAAAATAATTCAAATATCATATAATAGTTTATACTTTGTTAGTTGTTTATGAAATAAAATTGAGATATAATTATCATTTTACCACAGTGGCACATTAATAACCAACGCCTGCGAATAAGAATGAGAAAGGAGCTTACCGTGGCTTATTACCCCGATATACCAACGATTGTTTTCCTCGCAAAGCGCGTGAATCTTTTCTACCGAATAAACTTACAAAATCTTGTTTCTTTACTTTTTAAAGTACTTATAACCGAACTTACGCACTGGAAGCAAAGTTCATCTTATTTTTCTGTATATAAAATAAGTTTAAACAAGAAGAAAAGGCACATTGGATTAAGAAGCATATAATTCGAAAACTGTATTTCGGATGTTATTGAAACACGTTTTCGCGATGGAATTGTCGTAGAATCGAAATAATCGACGGCGTTCCGATGCTTGTTATCAAACCACTCGGGCTACGCCCTCGTGGTTTAATTCCTACGCATTGGAACTCCATACCATTGGTTATTACCGCAATAACCAACGGTTACCTGTCGATTATTTCTTAAATAGACACTTCTTTCTAAAAAAAATTTTTTTTTTTCTTTACTTCTGGAGGGGATTTTTTTTTCAAAATCGGGGAATAATATATACTCTTTCTTGAGGGGAAAGGAAAACTTTGAGTTATATCATATGTGTATCAACAAACTTACATGCACCACTTAGCAATGTTTTTATGCCCCCGGTAGGGTGGCATATAGCAGTTGAACTGTCAGTCCGTCTGTCCGTCCGTCCGAAGACTTTAACGTTGGCAATAATATTTGCTATATTGAAGATAGCAACTTGATATTTGGCAAGCATGTGTATCTCATGAAGCTGCACATTTTGAGTGGTGAAAGGTCAAGGTAATCCTTCAAGGTCAAAGGTAAAAAAATATAATCAAAGGGAAGTAATAAGCTTTAAAAGGGAGATAATTTCTAAACCTGCCAAATGATATATTGAATTTTTATTTCAAAGCGGCGCAATAGGGGGCATTGTGTTTCTGACAAACACATCCCTTGTTTTTTCTTTAGCAGGATGGCAGCCAGCACCAACGTGTTCACTGACAAAGAGACCAATAACTGGTTCAAGGCGTGCTTAGCACTGAATATAACGAAGGAAGGACTAGCTAACTTTTTGGGCACAGAACTACAGAAGGTTCACACAACAGTTGGTAGAAGTTGTGGCAACTGTTCCATTGAAAAACTCTTACCATGTCCAACGTTTCCATACTGTAGCAAGCGGAAATGGAATTATTGTCCTTACCACAAATCGCAGACACCACAGCCATGCTTAAATTGTGATCAAGTTAAACAGAATATAACATCACATCACAGATACGGTGGGCCATCTTGGCGGAACACAGATGCGAAAAAATGGGCAAGCGACAATTGGGAAATTGGAAAATGTTTCCTCCCTCCAGACGGATATAGCAGCGTTTTGTCGGTCCAGGAATCAGACTTCAATGGCGTGATAAGCATCATGTTGAACTGCACACATTTCCAGAACTCTCTCTCCTCCTCATGTCTGTCACCTCCACCGCCTGATAAGCAATCTCCACTAGAAATGGTATTGTTTTAAAGTATGAGTTTCATACCTAAAAGGTATCGTGTCTATTGAGTCATTTAAAATAGCGGTGCCATATTTCATGTTATTAATTTATATGCATTATAATACAATGTACTGCATACCTTAAAGCTATTTTCATTGAATATTAATAATTGAAATTAGATAAACATATCACTTGATCTTTTACCATTATGTTTCGATGCTTAGCTCCGTCAGATAGGCAAAGATGTGCGTCACACTTCGGACTGCAAGGTTACAGATGCTGATCTGCAGGGCTATTTCCAGAGACTGTCCACGCTACTGGCTGATCCAAAATGCTTACAACATGACCACTCAGCAACCATAGCGCACAGGAGACTTAGTGATGTGAGTAACTGAATTAAAGGGACATGTTTACCTATTAACAAGTTCAAACAATCCAACAGTTAATGTAAAGTGCACATATTGTGAATAAGCAAAATAACACTAAGCCAATACAAATGAGCTGTGGAAATGGTTGTTTAAATTGTAGAAAATAGTTTGAAATAAATTTTACGTCAACTAAGTGGGAGGAATTGAGGAATGCTTTTGTCTGTCTGCATTCACCTTAGAACATCCTGAAGTTTTGAAATCGAGTCCTCTTAAACCGCTAGTGATGTCGCATAAACGTTCATAGCTGAATGCCCTCAATACATGTATGTAAATGTTAGTAAATTAAACTTTTCGTGTTGCGACCTTGTTTGACAGAAATGTACACCTGTGTTTGTGTTTCAACTTTAGAAAACAAACATAAACATAAACTCTGCTTTTACTACTCGGCTCTTTCAGAGCTGAATGACCTTAATACATGTATGTGATCTTGAATGAATTTACTGCAACTGTGACATTTTTAGCTCACCTGATTGCTAAGGTGAGCTTTTATGATCGGTTTTTGTCCGTCGTCCGTCCGTCCACATTTGGTTTGTAAACACTCTAGAGGCCACATTTCTTGTCCGATTTTCATGAGATTTGTCCCAATTATACCTCGATTGAGTTCGAAACTGGGTCATGCTGGGTCAAAAACTAGGTAAAAAAAAAAGAGAAAACCCTTGTAAACACTGTTGAAGTCACATTTCATGCCCAATCTTTATGTAACTTTGTAAAAATGTTTGTCTTAATGATTTGTTGGTTGAGTTCAAAAGTGGTTCCGGTCCGTTGAAACCTTGTGAACACTCTAGAAGTCACAATTTTGGCCCAATCATCATGAATCTTGGTCAAAACATGTGTTTTATTGATATCTAGGACGAGTTTAAAAATGGTCCAGATCGGTGAATAAAACATGGCCACCAGAGGGAGGGGCAGTTTTCTCTTTATGTATATGGTGAAAACATGTGCACTCTAGAAGTCACATGTTTGGCCCAATTTTCATGAAATTTGGTCAGAACATTTGTTTCCTAGATACGAGAGTTGAGTTCAAAAATGGTTCTGGTCCGTAAAAAAACATGGCTGCCTGGGGGACGTGGCAGTTTTCATTATATTTATATAGTAAAAAAAGCCTGTGAACACTCAAGAAGTCACTTGTTTTGCCCATCATGAAACTTTGTCAAAACATTGGTTTTATTGATATCTCTGACGAGTTCGAAAATGGTCCAGATCGGTGAAAAAACATGGGGCACTTTTCTTTATATGTATATTGTGAAAACATGTGAACACTCTAGAAGTCACATTTTTTGCCCAATTTTCATGAAATTTGGTCAGAACATTTGTTTTCTGGATACGAGGGTTGAGTTCGAAAACGGTTCCGGTCGGTTAAAAAAAACGTGGCTGCCTGGGGGACAGGGCAGTTTTCATAATATTTATATAGTTATAAAAGCTTGTGAATACTAGATCTAGACCAGATCTTTCAGCAAAGTAGCACAGAAGTTTTCGGTTTCCCCAATATTCTGGGGTAAATACCTGTCTCAAGTGTTTTTTTGTCTAACGACTCCCGTTTTACGTCCACGAGTGGCCATTTTGATTGTTTCAGAAAATAAAAGTAGAAATCGGACGAGTCTACAAATAATAACAATACTACCCCAAAGATTGGTAACCGCTGAAAAGACTGGCTTCTTTTCATCATAGGACGGGATATAAACTATCTGGTACATTTTTGTACGGAAAATAACCAGTCTAAAAAATACGCCCGGTGTTCGTAAGAATTGCGTTTCGTGACACAATGTTTTTTACGTGAATTACGTTATTAAATTTGTATTTGCGTTTTTGAACGCTTTATTTTGAATTTAATTACGTTTTTGGTTATTTTAATTGCGTATTAACGCAAATACGCTTGTTATCTATAGCGCTGGGGGGGGGAGAAAGCCTCTGTAAGAAACGGAGGTAATCAGTCGAATAATTTGGCGTTGTACAAAGCGTGAACATGTTGTATATTCGCTTGTATGTTTCGTTATATTAATTCTTAATTTTCACTTACACATACTGGTTCAAATTTATATTTTTGGCATGGACTCATTATAAAAATTATGCAGATGCAAAATATTATGCTAAACAAATTGTTATTTTATTTTGTTTTGCTGGATGAAGGTCGGTCGGTCTGTCGGTAGACCAGTTCGTTTCCGATCAATAACTTGTGAAAGGATTGTCCGATCGGCTTGATACTTAACGTGTGCATTGGTCTTGGACAGTAGATGACCCTTATTGAGATTGGAGCCACTTGGTCAAAGTTCACTGTCACTATAAGTGTGAAAATCGTTTCCGATCTATAACTCATCATCCAAATGACTGATTGACTTGTGACTTCACATGTGCATTATCCTTGGACAGTAGATGACCCCTATCAAAATTGGGGTCACTAGATGAAAGGTCAAGGTCATTTTCACAATAAGTGTGAAAATCAGGGCCCTGTTTTGGGGGCATGCCGCATATGTCCCCAACCGCGGAACTCTTGTTTATGTCATATTTTGCAGTGAATGAGTGGTGAACACCAGTGATGGGCAAACATTATCATGTTACCCCAGCTAGTGTGAAATAATAAAGTTTGACGAAATTCGAATTTGAAATTTTGTTTAGCCATTTCGGAGCCTTATATGCTCATGGTGAGATTTTGTGGTCACCTTTTGTCTGTTTTACAACGTCTTTTGTCCAAATGTAAACAATGTTGAAGCCTAATGTTTTGTCCAATATTCGTCCAACTTGGCAAGGACATTTTTCCCAGTGATATCTCGGATGAGTTTAAAAATGGAGAATGTATAATGGATATAAAAGAGGGATTTCAAGTTGAGAAGTCTTTTAGTTTTTAGCTCACCTGTCACAAAGTGACATGGTGAGCTTATGTGACCGTGTGATGTCCGGCGTCCGTCGTGCGTGTGTGCCTGCGTCAAATTTGTTTGTGTAGACAGTTGAGGTCACAGTTTTCATCCAATCTTTATGAAATTTGGCCAGAATGTTTATCTTGATGAAATCTGGGTTGGGATTGTTTTTGGGTCATCTGGGGTCAAAAACTAGGTCACTAGGTCAAATAATAGAAAAACCTTGTGTAGACAATAGAGGTCGCAGTTTTCATCCAATCTTTATGAAATTTGGTCAGAATGTTTATCTTGATGAAATCTGGATTGGGATTGCATTTGGGTCATCTAGGGTCAGAAACTAGGTCACTAGGTCAAATCATAGAGAAATCTTGTTCAATATTCAATGAAATGTATTTTTTCAAATGGGGACAACTACCGGTAATTCATGAACTTTTTGTTACAGCAATTGTCTCCCTTGTATTTTATTTATATTTTACCAAATGTAATGCTAAATGCATTTGTGTAATGCATTGTATCAATAAACCTCGGGCAAACAATGAAATTAAGGTTGCATTATCTCTACTTAGTTTTGAATCTGGTTTAAGTGAAAAGTTCTTTCACCTTAAATTGTTGCATATCTTAGATACCCAGGTGGAAATGGTTTTGCATCATGACCAGTGAGGAGCGGTTTGTTGGCTATAGGAAGTTTCTCAACAGGAGATTATCCCACATTGCTTATTATGTAACTTGGTCAGAACATTACAATTTTGGGAGATATGGATCCTGTCAATGAAAAACATAAGGCGGGCCAATTTTCTTCATGTGGCATTAGGAAAACAATTTGTACCCACTCATCCTGAAACTTTCTCAGAGCATTAAACAATTATATGAGCCTCGCTCTGTGAAAAGGGGGTTTAATGCATGTGCGTAAAGTAAGCAAGGAACAAGGCCTTGTAAAAAAAAGGTGAGCAAAAATAGGGCCATCTTGGCCCTCTTGTTTACATGGTGTTGTCATGAACAATGTTCATACATGCATTACATATACATATGTTTTGCAGTTTATAATAACATAGCTTGAACATGTAATACATTAAAGGCATCGTTATCATTATAAAATGAAAATTAAGAATTGAATTGTCACCATGCACTATTGCTTGCTACAGCATTAAATACATATTGTATTATGAAAAGATATACAAAATACATTGCATCATTTTGCAGGATTACAAATATTGATACAAACTAAGGATAATTACACAATTTAGAACATCATTTAATAGTGATATATAATAAATTATATCTTTAAACACCGATTGGGAAATGAAAACATTTGTTTTTAGTTTTCACTTAAAATAATTCATTACCCCACCCACCATTTCTTGTTTGTATATCCAATTTATCTTTTATTGTCAAATGATCTTTGTACATATTTGGAGCATTTAATACGTATATCAGCTATCAACATATGTTTAGCGCATGTAAGCTTAAAAGCCAAAGAAGAGTCAAAAGCACCGACAAGTGGAAATGATCGTACACCCTTTAGAGATAAAATGCAGAAACTAAAACACTATTTTTCCATAACATTGCTAAGCGTTATTTTATATCATATGGCATCGTCTTATGACGTCATAAAACATTAACTCTCATGCCAGTTAATCTTATCCCACATATTTAATAAATGTATCGTGCAAGAGCTTTAAGGATGAAGTATATTTAGTTTATTTTGGTAATAACACTTTATCGTGAACATATGTTCTTTATGACCACTATGCAATAATAATCCGATCTTACTTTTAAATAAACAATATCCAAGTTTTAACAACTGTACAGTATCATTGTTTATAATTAAAATAAACAAAACATTTTTTATTTTTATGTAGTTGCATAAATCGAATGTCCCTCGAAGAACTGGGCGAGCTGTTAAAAGAGGCCTATCAAACACTTGATCGTGCAAAAGAGGCAGGCGAGCGTGTTTCTAAGGAGGCAGAAAAAAACCTAGCAGAAGCTCTGCAGACATTAGAAACCTCTATACGGGCTGGGGAACTAAGAATTGAAAGCAAGACACAGGTTGGGGAGCAACGAGTTGAAAGCAAAACTTTTGTTGTTGAAAAACGAATTGAAGCGAAGGGACACGATGTGGAACATGTCCTTGAAGGAAAAATAAAGGACGGGACACAACACATCGAACGCCATGTGCAGGATGGTATCGTGCGCCTTCAACAGGCAGCGAACAAAACTCAAACAGAAGACTATGAACGAGGCGTAGCAGGTTTGTCAACCATCTCTATTTGAATTAAATTTTGGACCATTCATCAAGACCTTATATAAACATAGGCTTGTTTGATTACAGAACAAAACCCATATAAGTTGTTTGAGCTAAAATTCTACCCTGTCCATCATTGTGTTGTTCTGGTTTAGGTTCTGTTTGTTAAAATCAATACGTTTGTTAACTACTGATGGTATTCACCGTGAATTTACCAAGGTGTATTTTGTTATGTCAATGAAAAGGGCCCAACACTCTGTTCGGCAATAAGTTTAAATAATTATATTGTTCAACTAAAATAATCTAGTGATAGTGTTTTGTGCAAAACCTTCATACCACTGTGTTCATGTGTACTAAAAGTAAAAATAATGTATTTCAACTTCCCACTTATTTGATGTCTTTTTTTAAGATCGCGGATAAGTTAGCAGAATAATAGTCGACCGCGTTATTTTGTTACAGTTATTTTGTCAGACAAATTTAACTTTAATATTCATTGAAACGTAGTCGTCGGAAAAATAGGTTTGATGCACCAACTCAATATCTGCTTATACTATATGCATTAAATGAAAACTATGCACATTTATCAAAGACATTATGTAAGATCTCTGCCAATTAAGCTTAATAATGTGCTATTTTGTTACTACAAAAATTCAGATTAACATGGCACTACGAAATTATGGTTATGTTTTATGTACAGCAAGTTTATATCCATGTGCCTACGCCAAACATGCAGGTAAAATTCAAAAACACATGTTACAGGGACCAAGGCTCATAATTCTGACTTTCAATTCAAAAGGTGTATGCCATTTCTTATATTTTGAATGTTCAGAGAAGTGTTTCTGTGCATGAAAATATTGGGGAAACTACAATGGGTAGCAATTCGCAATTTGACACACAAAGTATGGGTTATTATTTTAGGTCCCTTTCAATGACCACAATTCTGACCATTAGGGTCTTTATTTAAAGGCCAACAACTCTTATTTGCTGTTGAACATTGTTATGTTTCGTTGTGTACGTAAACAAATCAAGTTAAGGCTTACGTCCAACACCACTATATAAGTGTTACTATTACATGTACTCAACTGCCCCCTATCCTCAATGCTACATACTCCGGCTCATAGCTCTTATGTGTAATTTAGCAGAATAGTTCATATTCTGTTGTACATATTAACTTAAAATAAAGATGTGTGTGTTTTCTACTACAGGCAGTGCTTTGAAACTTCTAATGTGGCTGTGTTACACCTAAAAACATTTGTCTCAAGTAACATTATTTGTAAAGTAATTAGAAGTGTATACTTGTACATACGTATCTTGTCCTTTTTATGTCATTAAACGTGTGCAGAATTTTACGTACTTTTATTAAGCCTTGCTGTGCTATGATTTCAGATTTTCGCCAACGTTTGATGCAATATTACGATGAAACAACTTGCAATGTGCCTCTTTCAACATTCGATCACAGTCTTGATAAGCGAATAACAGACGTATATGTAACGCCCAAAATACACCGAATCAAAATAGAAAAAGCTGGCAAACGCGTGAAAACAGAAGAACAAGTACTGACCTACAAAGAACTATTTTTCACTGATGATAAATCAAATCAACGTATATTCATACAGGGCGAACCAGGTAGCGGAAAATCGACGTTTGCAGTTAAGTTAGTTCATGATTGGTGTAACACAAATCAGCCTTTATCGGCAGCTCCATCAGAAAATATTTCGTGTGATTATTGCCGAATTTGGGGCAATAAAGACCTGCTCTCATCATCAGCGTTTGCAGTTAAGTTAGTTCATGATTGGTGTAACAAAAATCAGCTTTTATCGGCAGCTCCATCGGCAAATATTTCATTTTTTTGGGGCAATACAAACATCCTCTCATCAACAGCGTTCGAAGATCGGCTAACCATACAGAAATTCAAGTTCTTATTTTTCATCACATTAAGAGATTCGAGGGATCAGACGGATTTAACGCAGATGATAAAGAAGCAGCTTATTGATAACATGTTTTCCGAAGACGAACGCGCCGATAAGTACAAATTGTGTGTACAAATAATGAAAACTGAAATTTGCCTCGTATTACGAGAAGGCCTAGATGAATGGGTGTCTCCTAGTAGTAGTAACATAGCAGAACCTTCCATGGCTGGATTTCCAAAGGACACGTGCACGGTACTAACAACATCTCGACCATGGAAACTGGCTGATGAACGTATCAAGAACTCGCAAATCGATAGTCTGTTTGAGATCGAAGGAGTAAGCAGTCCATATGCATTTAGTAAACATATACTTGGATGCATACTTGATCAGACAAATGATCTAAACGACATTGTAGATCAATTTAAGTTATTCGTTAATCGTCGTAAGCTCGAATCTTTATCATCTTCACCGATGTTGTTCGCAGTGGTCATCTGTACCTGGGCAGACAAGATTGAGGATAAGGAACATTTAAACGGATCTTCACTCTGTGCGCTTTACACTACTCTCCTTGAAAGTCTTTGTAAGAAATCTAACAGTGCAACTGGCTATTTCAACGATTCAAACCCGCCACCAGTGCGCTGTTTTTCGAACACAAGTTACCTACAGCCAAACATTGAACACTTAGACAAGTTAGCAGAAGCAGCGTGTAAATTGCTCTTCTCTCCTGAAAGAGAATCATCTATTATTTTTGATGACAAAACATTGTCCAACTATTTTTCTAATGAAGAGTTTGCAGTTCGCAAGAAGTTTGCTCTCGATGCAGGAATATTATCAAACAGGAAAGATAAAAGTCGGACAGGAAGCGCAAACTCGTTCATACACAAAACTGTGCAGGAATTCCTCGCAGCTTTACATATCGCCTGCAATCCAAACGTCATTGATGACGTCATTTCCAGATATGTTCAATGCAACAATAATGCATATCTCGAAATATCGCAAGTTTTCATATTTTTGTGTGGAATGAACATCACCGCTGCGAATACACTGTCATCTTTAATGAATCAATGTGACATTACTCATTGTCGTCCTTCATGGAATTTTCCCTGTGATTATCAGTCCATAATTGAGTCTGGGATCAGGGAGGCAGTTGCTAATAAGCAGGATGTCATTGGTCTCAAACTCAGTCACTTTTACATTGGTGACTTCAACATTACAGATATATATTTGATATTGTCTACAAACACGTCCAATGTCGAGTCATTGAAAATAGAGACCTCCGAAAACATCGTCAACATTATGTCGCTTTGTTCACTTGCACGTGATGAGCCTCCATCTCATGATGAGTTTAATCTGTCATTGTGCCACAGGTTGAAATCGTTTAAACTAGAGGGAAACTACAAAGGGTTGACAGGTAAAGGAGTAAAATATACATAAATGTATGTTAATAATAAAAATATATATAATAATATATATATATATTTTACACAATTGCGACTTGAATTACTTTCAGACAGTTTCAGTTCAGTCTTAAACATTGCCTGTCGGGGACTGTCTAAGGTATATATTAAGGCGTTTACTTTTCGTTAATTGAATTAGCAGTAAATTACAAAATCCCAGTTTAAAACGTTATATCAACATGCTCTTTTCTGCAATGGGGCTGTTAGTAGCAAATAATGGTTAAAGGCGTCTGGTAGAAACATGTTTGTCGTATGATTTGCGTTAGAGAACCATTTCACCGAAAATGTAGTTTCTACTGAAGGACTTGTATAACTATTAGGCAAGTCGTGTTTGATGGCAAAGATAATTTTGTGATGTTATGCTATACAATTTGAATGCAATCATTAGTATTCGTGCCTGTCAAAAAGATAGAATGCGCTTATTGAGATGTTAAAATTTTCAAATACAAAATCACTTTAAAAAATCAATTATGAACAAAATTGTTTACAGCTTGCTTAATTTTTGTGAAACTTTCTCTTTAATTATGCCTCCCTTCGAAGAAGAGGGGGTATATTGTTTGGCTGGATGTCGGTCGGTCTGTCTGTCTGTTAGTAGACCAGTTCGTTTCCGATCAATAACTTGTGAACAGATTGACCGATTTGCTTGACAGAAGATGACCCCTATTGAAATTGGTCTCACTAGGTCAAAGGTTAAGGTCACTCACTGTCACACTTAGTGTGACAATCGTTTCCGATCAATAACTCGTCAACCAATTGACGGATTGGCTTGATACTTCATATGTGCATTTGACTTGGACAGTAGATGATTCCTATTGAAATTGGGGTCACTTGGTCAACGGTCAAGGTCACTGCCGCAATAAGTGTGAAAATCGTTTCTGATCAATAACTCGTCAACCAATTGACCGATTGACTTTATACTTCACACGTGCATTGTCCTTGGACAGTAGATGGCCTCTATCGAAACTGGGGTCAATAGGTCAAAGGTCAAGGTCACTTTCACAATAAGTGTGAAAATCAAGGCCTGGTTATTGGGGCATATGTCTCCGACCGCGGAACTCTTGTTTCTTTTGTCGTGATCATCAACATTCCTGTGAACACAGACGCTAACGCTGAAAACTGAATTTCGTATATTTACACTCCCTCAACGTCTGCTTATTGTAACTCTTGGGTTTGGAACTGTGTATATATGTCAGTGATATTGTTTGTCGGCTTGAATGGTCATGGTCGTTTAATTACAACCATTGTACTTATATTCGTTAACATTTGTATTTTGTTTTCATAAAACTTTTGACAAATAAGACTTTCATGTAAGTGATTTTGTTATTTTATTCGTAAAGTTGGAAAGGTCATGGTCGTTTAAACAGATTACGCAACTATTGTACTAATAGATGTTAATGTTATATTTCGTTTTCATAATTCTTTTAACAAATCACATACAATAATTTAGCGAGTTAACACTAAATCCAAAGCCCAAATGTGCCCATTATGAAACGGCTAACATATAAGGCATATTCTTGCCTGTTCTTTTAATCACATTTTGCAAGTCTAGTATTAATTTGAGGATGATTACGTCTTCCTTTAAAAGTGCAATACAAAATATTTGCCATGAAACTTATGAAAATCAAATTCGTCCAAAATGCAAACACCCTCGGACAACAGGGTTTCGGCAGTGAGTAACTAAATAAACGCACCCAAATGTAGTCGCAAATTAAATGCGCAAAATGATGCACACATACATATGGAAAGAAAATAACATACAAGTCATGTGTGCGATCGCTAAATGACTTGACCAGACGAGAAAACAAACTCTTTTGAAAAAGACACTATTTGCGAAATGGACCACGTAGGGATACAGGATGATTTAGTGAAATGTAGCCTTTAAATATGTAAATCACGTGGTCTTCCAAACCTGATGCAGCCATATCGTCTTTATAAAACAAATATAAATCAATATACGAAGTACACATGTTTTTATAAACTTATCAAACGATGTTTGTGTGAACATTATATTCAACAGATACTTGGGATTCTCATCTGAACGACAGTTGTTTAAGGACCGATGAATAACGATAAAGTTATAACTAATTAACACTTCCAATCAAAAAACGGAGACACACGCTATGGCTATGTTATGATGTAGCTCATTTAGTTATAATTGAAAGTGTGTCCACATACAATTGCTAGAGCGCAGAGCATTTGCATGTTTAATAACTTAAAGTAATTGTATGTTTCATTTTCTGCCCTAAAGTAAGGCCTGATTGGTAATTGCGGCTCAGGTACTACTTAAAAGTAGTCCGTGTACTCTTAAGTATATAACAATGTACCCGGGGTACGGAACGTATAGTAAAACGTATCCCGGGGTAAATTTAAATATACTTGAGAGTAACTTTTTGTAATATATAAATATAAGTATATTTTGAAATTTATACCAGATGTCAAAAGTTTATTAATTTCAATAGATTAGAATTCGCTAAAATTGATATGAACGTATGCCACCAACAATCAATGTGACTCGTATTCATATTTTCGTAACCGTTATACAATTAAATTAGTTGTACTTTTGTAGATACGGCCAGTCCGGTAACGTCGGAACATGCGGTCTGGATTATTCTTAACAGTGCATATCCAGCCCAGTGCGCAGACCCTCCTCCAGTACTGCCCTCAATAGAAAACATTGAATTGTGGTGTGTCATATGTTCCTCTACCTGGCTACGTAGTTTGTTCAGCACGCTGCTTGCACTCGATCATGAGGTGCAGTGTAAATTGCTCAAATGTGACATAAGATCGTGTGCCGAGGGCGCAGTCAGCGGATCATCTACATTACTGGATGTAACAATACAAACGAGCAAAAATACATTAAGCATGCGCAAAAAAGATGAAAATAGTGACGACTATCCTGGTCTGTGGGAGGCTCTCAATGGTCTGAATATTAAGAGTCTGACTCTGAGTGGTCGGTTTTATTATGAAGTAAAGTCTTTGTCGCAGTCACTATCTTCGCTCACACAGCTTGAATCGCTGAGTATGGACGTGTATGAATGTCCCGTTCCGTGGCGGGCTCTCACCGGTCTGAATATCAAGAGTCTGACTCTGAGTTGTTGGAATACATATGAAGTAAAGTCTTTGTCGCAGTCACTATCTGCGCTCACACAGCTTGAATCGCTGAGTATGAAGGGATGTCCTGGTCTGTGTGAGGCTCTCACCGGTCTGAAGGGATGTCCCGGTCTGTGGGAGGCTCTCACCGGTCTGAATATTAAGAGTCTGACTCTGAGTGGTCGGTTTTATTATGAAGTAAAGTCTTTGTCGCAGTCACTATCTTCGCTCACACAGCTTGAATCGCTGAGTATTGTAGTGTATCAATATGACGGTCTTTGGGAGGCTCTCACCGGTCTGAATATTAAGAGTCTGAGTCTGAATTGTTTGAGGCATTACTGGAGAGTGAATGATGAAGACTTGTCGCAGTCACTTGTATCGCTCAAACAGCTTGAAATGCTTACAATATCTGTGCATTCATACATCGACATACAACTACCTGAATCACTGAAGTATTTAAATATCTACCTTCATGCATTGCTTCCATTCGAATTACTCAAACTTGTGGACACACTGTCTGCGTGTATTAATAAAGTTGAGAGCAAGCTGGAATTCGGTTGTAGTAATTTAAATGTTTTCCCTTTAAAAAGATTGCCAGTGGACGAATACATGACAGTCCTACAGGAACTGGAGACACGGAAGAATGTTAAAGTTAAACTTGTCCGAATATTTGATAGAATAAGACCCAGCAGGCGGACAGGTGATGCAGATTCTGCCTGGTCTCTACGTGGAAGTGGTAATATCGATGGCGACAGTGAGGATGACAAAGACTTTAAAGATGATTTGTATAGACATTTCATGCAAAATATGAAGGATAACATTATCAATCGTATTTCAATGCGATTTCTGATAATTCCAGCTTCGATATCATAAATCCATGAATGCGACTGTGAGACATTGTTATATATGAGAAAATGCATAATTAATGAATTGAACACATTTTGTAAATAAGAACAATTCATCTCACTCGGATATCAAATATTGATTGTTGCACTTGTTTGTGTTCAAGATTGTGTTGACATTGAATTAAGAAACAATATTATTATATGATATGTATATTTACAAATGACCCACGGTAGTTCGAAATCTATTACTTTAATTCTAGAATTAACTAATCAAGGTCGCCGTGGCGTAGTGGATATGGTCTCCGCTTTGAGATCGGGAGGTCATGGGTTCGAACCCCACTGGGAGCGTTCCTTCGATCTCCCACATACACACCAAGTACTGGTTCTAGTCCCAGGAAACGCAATCGAGAGCGTTTCTATAAGCCTAAGGCTTTCGATACAAACGAGCTAAAATAAATAGGTTTAAACTAAACCACTTATCCTGCTTTTGTAATTTCTTCAAATCTATTGTCAGAGATTTTCAGTTCGATTAATGTATCATACAAACAAAAAAGGACGTCATTTTCATTTCTTAATAGCAAACCATATTTACGTCATATTCGATGATACAAATCTGAGAACATTATGGCGTCCGGTTTATTTTTGCTTAAGAGGAATTACATGCTAGCAAGCATACATACTCGTTAAATTTACATGACGTTTTCGTTTATAACTCACCTGAGCAAAATGTGCTTAGGTGAGCTTTTGAGATCGCCTTTTGTCCGTCGTGTGGCGTCAACATTTAACTGCTAACACTCTAAAGGCCACATTTATTGTCTGATCTTCATGAATCTTGATCAGAAGCTTTGTCCCGATGATATCTAGGACGAGATGGAAAATGGTTCCGGTTGGTTGAAAAACATGGGTGCCAGGGGGCGGGGAATTTTTCCTTATATGCTTATAGTAAAACATTGATAACACTCTAGAGCCCACATTTATTTCTGATTTTCATGAAACGTGGTAAGACCATTTGTCCCAATGATATCTTGATGAATTTGAAAAGGGTTCCGGTTGGTTGAAAAACATGGCCGCAAGGGGGCGGGGCATTTTTCCTTATATTGCTATATTAAAACCTTGTTAACACTCTAGAGGCCTCGTGTTTTGTACGATCATCATAAAATTTCGTCATAAGATTTGTCCCAATAATATCATGGACGAGTTTAAAATGGTTATGGTTGGTTGAAAAACATAGCCGCCAGAGGCGGGCGTTTAACCATATATGGCTTTTGTAAAACCTTGTTAACACTCTAGAGGCCACATGTCAGCGAATTTAAGCAAGTGAGCAATATGTTCACTCTTTTTTGAAAACATAAGAATCCGCCTATAAATATTCCAGGATAACCAACACTTAAGAATTCTTCGACTATAGAAATGCAAATGCTTGCCATGTTAGACTACATCGTATCATACTACTGTACAGGCATGTGTTATTTTTCCTTGATCACATTGTTAGTCTGTTTTATCTTTATGAAAATGTTGTCGACAGAAATTAGCTTGGTATGATGTAACAATAATTTATTTTGTCTATTCTTATTTTTCATGCAGTTAAAATTTGTTGGCAGGGACTAGAATTAGTCTATACTATTATCATACAATATCTCATTCTTGACTATAATGCCTATCTATATTTTGTGTAAAACATCGCTCGTTTGTATATACTCGTTTATGTTGTAATAACTCTGGACCAAATGTAAGATTAGACTGCTTAAAACCGGTTTAAACCCCATACGGTTTGCATTTACCGTTACAAGGCAGTCGACCTAGTTTAATGAGTAAATATGTGTGTGTGTTCTGTGTATTTGTACTTCTTGTTTTTAAAAGTGTTCATTTTTCGTTTTCGACACACATGTTGTGCCATTGGCTCCTTGCAATATATTAGGGACCACGTGCTGTAATAAGGTTTTTCCCTTGCTGATGCAGTCGAAGTTGCACCTTGTTTATATTTTAATGAATTATAATATATTATCCTTTTCCTTTTGACGATTTCTGTGATAATTATGACAATTCTAAATTAACGTAAGTTCATCTGTTTTTGTTCATTTTGTATTTTTTTTGTTTTCGTTAATTTTGATTATGATCATTATAATTGTGGTTGCGTTAAATATAATATAAAATGTGTTGATGATTGTGCAATTATTTATGATGATGATGATTGTGCAAGTATTTATGATGATAATGATTGTGCAAGTATTTATGATGATAATGGATGATAATGATTGTGCAAGTATTTATGATGATAATGATTGTGCAAGTATTTATGATGATAATGATAATGATGCTGAGCACTATTATGGGGACGATGCCAATGATGCTGCGGAGACAAATAAGGTGGAGTAAATGGCGGACGAAAACACGAATGCCCCCTTCCCGAATTGCAGCAATTTCCTTAATTATAGGTAAATGCATTCTCAAGAAATGTGAGGACACACATTTACTCTTGTTAACCCTAATGGACTTGATATTGGACCGTTGAACCTCAAAAACCAATAGGCGCTTTTCTATCCACGCCATTTTTTTCTACCAATTTATATTAACGTTGGTCAAAGCAGTGTATAGATAAAATGAAGACGCCAATATATTGACGGAAGCTCATAAGCAATTTAACTTTAAAATGGTCATCTCCATCGCAATATGCGTTTTGTATTACTCCTAAGTAACCAGTATAAAAAAAATCCTGATTGTATGTAAAAGCGTTCTCAACAAAATATTTTCGAAACTGATTTACTGTTACATGACTCTGTGACATTGACCTTTAGCCTGGTCACTTCAACATATATCGCGATCTTCTCTTTCTCCGAAGTAATCATTATACCAATTTGCATGATCTTATACCAAAGCATTCTCGAGATATCGTGCTATCCAAATTTACTTTGAAAAGTCCTTGTTACCTTGACCTTTGACCTGTTCACCTCAACATTGATCGGCGTCTTTCTTACATCCGAAGTAAAAAATAATCAACAATATACCTTTTATACAAGTAATGTATTGTATGCTCCTTTAAATTAAAATACAATAACGTAAATTACATTGCTAAGCCCCTTTAATTGCCGTTCGTACATTCATTTGAATGGTATAAATAGTGTTAACGAGGTATTGATACACGATCGAGTATAATGCAACAAAACATTTTTTAGCTTTTGAACCTATTGAGCGTTTTCGGTTTTCTCATTGGCAAACAATTTTATTGCTTATGTCAGAATACTTTTTTGAGTTTTTTTTCGTCATTATAATTGTCATAAACATTTAAAATTGCACATGTATCATGCTTATTTGTTTGTGTATGTACATAATAACATACTGTCATGTTCACCTTTTGAATGTATGGTTGTATTGAAATATATTGTTAAAATGTCGTATTGCACGAATATTTTGTGGATTTTTATATTTATAAAACTGTTTTTCATTATTAGCCTCCTTAATTTCATATTTACAATAATTGAGAAACCTAAGGGTACTTATCACGTCTCATAATACAAACAATAAAACAAAGGCACACTGAGTCCGAACAGCAGGCCCTATATTACGTATATAGCCGTATGTGTCGACTTTTATTTTTAAGTTTAGTGGCATTAATCAAAACATTGTGATGTACTGGTAAAACAAATTTGTTTAGGCTAGAGCAGGCGACAAGAATATAAAATATTGGCCAATCATGACATTTTTAATTTATTGTTTTATTTTTGTGGACTGACAACATTTTTATCGATAAACCATTTTCCGCAATGCATTACCAAAAACTATATTATTTTATTTCTCATTCACGTGATTAACACTTGTATAGTTGGTGGAATACCATTTGTTAAGTTAATTTCATAATAAATAGTGTATTCAGTGAATAAGGTACACATGTCACACACAGACTGAGTATTCTTTTCTTCTAACGACTTAACAGATTATTTCAAGATAAATTGATGATTTTAAAATGTGATAATACATGTGCTATTGTTTTTTTATTAAATATGAAAACAAATAGTAATGAAATGTAAGAATTGATCTATTAAAGCATATTTTGATATACAATATCCTTCCTAATTTAACAGCTTTTTCAACAGTTTACATTTATTTTGTACATGAATTAGTTCCCTGTTGTACATCAGAAGTTTCATTTGTAAAAAACTTTACTTTCGGTTATTTTTCTGGTACTTCGGAATATTTATTCTTGTTTGTGTTATTCATTATATATAAATTGCTGATATGGAATTGTGTATGTATTCCAAAGAGCTTTTTATAAAATCATATATGTCGCGTTCTGCGAAAACTGGGCAAAATGCATGTGCGTAAAGTGTCATCCCAGATTAGCCTGTGCAGTCCGCACAGGCTAATCCGGGACGACACTTTCCGCTTAACTGGATTTTTGCTAAGCAGAGACATCATTTAAACGAAAAATTCCATATAAGCGGAAATTGTCGTCCCTGATTAGCCTATGCGGACTGCACAGGCTAATCTTGGATGACAATTTACGCACATGCATTTTGCCCAGTTTTCGCAGAACACGGCACATATGACCGAGATAGTTACTTATGCGGTATTGATTTGTGGCAAACCTTATTCAACGTTTAAACACGTTGTTATAAATACAATATATGTATATTTTGTATTATATGACACCATCTCAAATCTTATATAAAATGAAGGCAAACGTTTGTCCATCCGTGCGAACTTAATTAGGATATATTTTTGAATATTTTATGAATAATATATATATATATGCCATCGTACATACTAACAAACCTCATATATTAAATAACAACGAAGATTGGATCTTCCTAGTGGACTAGAGCTTGCGTACGTATATACATATTATTTAATCATTATTTAATTATCTCTACATCTTATCGTACTTTTGGACATTACCAAGTCAAATGATGCCTTGTGAATTAGTAAAGCCGACAATCGTTGTAATATTAACATGTGAAGACGTTTGCCATTGTGCACATTACTGTAGCCTACGTTATCACACCATACCTGTCTATACCATGCCGTATAATGTAATACGGTGTCATTAAAAAGAATATCAGTTCCTTCAATGCCGGGTAATTCCATGTTAAATTGTGCCGTAATATACTATACAATCCGTAGCATGCCTGTTCTAAATGTCTAACACTGTTATATACTTAATCCATTATGAATGGATCATCTTATGGCAGTGGCTTCTTGAGAAAAAAGGAAATAACCGATTGGTTGTGTCCCTTTGAATGTTTAATTTATTTGATGTGCGCTGATCGACATTGAAATTAGTTATTATTTTTAAGATGAAGCCAGTTCGGCCACATCAAAACGTTCAGTCTGAATTGTTCGAAACATTGCTGATCCTTCCCAGTGTGCAGATCCTCATCCAGCATTTCCCTCCATTGAGCGCATTGAATTGAGAAGTGTCGAATGTTCCTCTACCTGGCAACGCAGTCTGTTTAGCACGCTTCTGGCACTCGATCAAGAAGTGGTTTGTGAGCTGATAGGATGTGGCATAACATGGAGTGCTGATAGTGCAGTCAGCGGATCATTTACATACGTAGAAGAAGTAACTATACAGACGACTAAAAATACATTAAACCTGAACATTAGTTGGAATACCAGTTCTGGTATATGGAATGCGCTCAATGGTCTGAATATAAAGAGTATGAGTCTGAGTTATTGGAAGGAACAACTTCCGGTCAGGATTGTTCGAAACACTGCTGACCCAGCCAAGTGTGCAGCCCATCCCCCATTTCTGCCCTCCATAAAACACATTGAATTGAGAAGTGTCACATGCTCCTATAACTGTTTAAGCAGTCTTTTCAGCATGCTACTGACCCGCGATCATGAGGTGGAGTGTAAGCTAAGCGACTGTGCCATTATATCGTTTGTTTTCTGAGGGTGCAGTAAGCGGATCATCTACACACATAGACGCATTACTACAGACGAGTAAAAATACATTAAATATGCGCAAGCGTAGGCATGCCAGTGTTGGTCTGTGGGAGGCTATCAATGGACTGAATATTGAGAGTCGGAGTCTGGGTGGGTTGGGTGATCGTTTGCAAGTCAAGTTTGAAGAAACTTTTTCGCAGTCACTATCATCGCTGGAAACGCTTAGTATGACCACGTGTATAAGTCGCGGTCTTTGGAAAGTTCTCCACAGTCTTAATATCAAGAGTCTGACTCTAAGTGGTTGGAATAAACGCTTGGAAGTGAAAGATGAATATTTTTTGTCGCAATCACTATCATCGCTCAAACAGCTGGAAATGCTTACAATATATCTGGATACATATATCGACATACAGCTACCTCAATCATTGAAGTATTTAAATATCTACTGTGATGCATTGCTTCCATCCGATTGACGCAAACTTGTGAAAACACTGTCTGCATGTACTCAGAAAATTGAGAGGAAGCTGGAATTCGGATGTTCATGTTTAAAGGAAAATGAGAATAATGTGAAATTCGAATGGTTATTCTAAAACAAGAAATATCTTTATAAAAGATATACGGCGTTGATGTTGTAATGTTTGCGACCAGTGAAAGGAGACAGAATGAAGCGACCATGAATTAACGCCATAAAACACATCAGTGTAATATGCCACATTAACGACCTCACTACCTAAATCGACAGCTTGTGGCAATTCCCAATGTCCTAAGTACCGAACTCTTTGGTCGGAAGATGACACGATAATTTGCTGGTGTCCATAATCAAGAATAAGGTCAACATCGTGGGCAATCAATCGTTCGGGTGTTAGAACTTAATTGCAACCGATAAACAAAATGGCAGCAAGAGCTATTGCTGTACATTGAAAACCCACAGAGCTAGATATAATATGTGCTTGGTGAAATTAACCATTAATTATTCTCACCATCTTGATGCGCAATACACAACCGAAGAACACCCGCATATATTAATGTGAGGAAATATAGTTCCATAACAATTATGATTATGATGCCACTTGAAGCGATTAACAATAATTACACATATATTAGTGAACTAAATCTTGCAATAGACAAACACTAGTATAAATTATAACATTCTTTGACTTGAGACTGTATAATTGCGCTGTTTACAAATTTATATAAGAGTGCAATATTAAAAGCTGAGCTAAATATGTCTATCTATCTATCTCATAATACTGCCTAACGCCTCTCGCGAGTATTATGGGCAGTGTGCGCGTTGGCTGTTAGTAAAGTAAAAGAGTAAAAGCTGAGGGAGATATCCCTCAGCAAAGTGAGAATCTGTGCAATAATAAAGAAAGTGATGTTAGGTGATTAGGAGATTTAAAAGTCATGTAGTATACAAGGAATAAAAATGGATAAAAACAATTCCCATGGGTTTAATGGCTAAGTTGGGCTACTGCCTGCTTGGAGCTCTCAAGATCAGGCAGCGTTACGACGGGGTGGGGTAACCTGTTTCACAGGACTGTGGTGTGGGGGAAGAAGGAGAACTTGAAATAATCGTAACCTGTGTGGACTTGACGGAGACTGGGGGGATGCATGTGTCTGTTTAACCTGGTTGGGACTTCAAGATAGGATTGGAGGAATATGGCCACAAGATGGTGATATACTTTGTAGAAAAGGACGAGTTTGGCATCTATACGTCTGTTCTCGAGGGTACGCCAGTTGAGTGTATTTTGCAGATGTGTGACACTGGTGTAGTGGGAGTAGTCCCTTTTAACCCATCTGACTGCTCGCCGCTGAATCATTTCTATGTTGTGATTGTTGATCTGAGTGTGTTGTGACCATACGGGGGAAGCATATTCAAGTTGGGGACGTACTAGTGTTTGATATGATAGTGATTTGACCTTTTCATGTTTTGTCTTGATGTTACGTTTGAGGAAACCTAATGTTTTGTTTGCGTTTGTTGTGATCCTGGAGATATGTGTATTCCAACTTAAATCATGGCAAATGTCAACACCAAGGTATTTTACGTCCTTAACGGGGGATAAGGTTTGACCGTGGAGCTTGTAAGGGTACTCAATGGGCTTACGATTCCATGTGACGTGGAGAACCTGGCACTGGCTAGGATTAAACTCCATGTCCCATAACTCTTCCCATTTCTCTAGTTTACGGAGATCGTTTTGTAACCTTTGGCAGTCCGCCTCGGATGACAATGTAAGGTAGATGGCAGTGTCATCCGCAAAGAGCCGTACTTGGGATGTAACAAGGGAAGGGAGGTCATTGATATAAAGAAGGAAGAGGAGAGGGCCGAGGACAGATCCCTATGGGACCCCAGAGGTAACTGGGACTTGGTCAGACTTAGTGCCATCTACTACGACTGATTGGGATCTGCCGATTAGGAAGGACTGGATCCAGGATCTGGTCTGGTCAGAAGCACCATGTTCCTTAAGTTTATATAGTAATTTGAGGTGGTTGACTTTGTCGAAGGCTTTACTAAAATCGAGAATGATTAAGTCGGTCTGTTTACCTGATGCAAGGGTTTTTGCTAAGTCATCGACTAACTCCACAAGCTGAGTCTCACAGGATCGCCTTTCACGGAACCCGTGTTGCAGCTCGTAGAGTATGTCGTGTTTGGTGAAGTGTGTGGATAGGCTAGATGCGATAATGTGTTCTAGGAGTTTGCATAGAACACAAGTTAGTGATATGGGCCTATAGTTTGCTGGGTCGCTAGTGTCACCTTTTTTAAATTGAGGGGAGACGTTTGCCTTCGTCCAATCGGATGGGAGTTGACCAGAGTCTAAGGACTTTTGAAATATCAGTGACACTAGGTCAAGGATCTCATGCCGGAGTTCCTTGAGGACAATGGGTCTGATCATGTCTGGGCCGGCAGCCTTATCCACTTTAAGGTTTTGGAGTAGTTTCATGATACCTTTGGGGTCGATTACTATTTTGGGCATGGTGGGGTAAGTTGAATTTCCTAGGGTATTTCTGCATAGTTGTGATAGAGACAGAGGGGAGACTCCTGAGAAGACAGATTGAAATTGCCGGTTTAGGATGTTAGCTTTACCAAGGCTTTCTGAGATAAGGTTTCCACTTGTCTGACATTTGAGTGGGGAAACACCTTGAGCGTCTTGTTTGGCATTCTTTATGATGGAATACAGCTTTTTAGTGTTGAATTTGTTGGAGTGAGTGTCTGCATGTTGTATATCTAGGATGTGTTCAATGTATAGTTCATATGACCTTTTTATTTTGGATTGAATGAGGTGTTTGATGGTTCTGAATTTCCTAGTGTAGGGGTTTTGACCTTTGTGTTTTTTGACCTTTTGGAATAGGGAGTCCCTTTTTATGTCTTGGGTAACCCAGGGGAGAAGTCTTTTGGAGCCTACTTTTTGATGGGGACAAATTTTGAGATACCTTCCTGGATAAGGGCCTTAAATTGGTTCCAGAGTTCATCCACTGATGAGGTCTCTGCATTTTGGAGGTTGTTGACTTTTGAGGTATTGATGAAGGATTTGAAGTCATCCCATTTGGCTTTCTTGAATAATGGGATTTCCCTCGGGGCTTGCCTATTTATTTGGGGTTTTAATCTGGCCTGGGCGATACCTATGTCATGGTCGGAGATGCCTACTTGGAAATTTACATGTCTGACTTATGTTGGGTTGGAAGTTAGGAAGATCTAGTTAGTTAGAAGGATGTCTATCTTAACCCCTAGATATTTTTGACATTATTGCATTCGAAAACCTGCGAATCAACAGTTCTCAAACAAAACATATATTTCCGCAAATTGCTCCTCATGTATGTCGCTTATAATATTGCTTTGGGAGTAATAATTAACAAGGACCTTGTTTACATCAAATGACATCGTACTAATTTTTCCCAGTTTCACCCAGCGATAGCCATACATGAAAGTCGGGGTACATCTAATAGGCTATGTGATAAACGGTTTTTTAAGTTTACATTTTATTTTTAAAATAAGAGCGGTCTTTTCTTTTTCACGCCCTATTTGAAAAATAATCTTTAATTTTAATACTTATACTTTAAACGTATATTATGTCAATACATTGTTTTACGCGAACTGTACACGCACAAGGAAACAGCGGTGCTTTAAATATTGATATATCGACAAAGCGACCAAACGATATATTTTTCCATCAGACAAACATAGCATAGATTCCAATTTTTTCAATGAGATAGTCGAAACCCCTTTACTCAAAAGTGTTACATGCTATATTATAAGAACGCGTTTTTTTTACCAATTATTCAAACGCACAAACATGGCATGGATTCCAAACTGTTTTCTCCAATTAGAAGTCTGAATCCCCTTCAGTGAACAGTGTTACATGATATACTGCAAGAACGCGGTTATGTTGCCAATGTTTTAGGTAATTATGCTCAAATCAGCCAATGCAATCAATGAAGTGTCTTCATATGGATCTAGCCGCGGGAAGTTTTATTTGAATTCTATTGGACGCCAACAAAGGTCACGTTAGGTGAAAAGCTAGGTTAGACAGCTAACGCCGAAAAAAAACATTTTGACCCAATCCCAGTTGATGAATACATGGCCATCCAAAAGGAGCTGGACACCCTGAAGAATGTTACAGTGAAACGATTCCGAGTATTTGATAGGATACGTCCCAACGTGTGGACTGGTAATGCAGATGATTTCTGGTCTGTACGTGGCATTTGTGGTGTCGATGACAATATTCAGGATGTTGAAAACGTTAGAGATGATGTATATAGACAATTTATCGGGCATTTGGATAATACCATCATCAATCGTATTTCAATGCGATTTCTGATAATTCCGGCTTCGAATCTATCGACGCGACCGTGAAGAATGATTATTATATGAAGAAAATTCGAAAATGACTGAATTGAACACATTGTGTAAATAAACACAATACATATTTTGTTTGAATACCATACATAGATGCAGTTGTTTATGTCATAAATTTAATTATGAGATAGGTAGACAATCAAATATTATATTTGATGATAGACTGTGTTATTTTTAAATTTAATTATGAGATAGGTAGACAATCAAATATTATATTTGATGATAGACTGTGTTATTTTTGTCTTAATAAAAATAATATACGTGTTATTGATTGTGAATTTCAACCATTTTTTCCATTTTCTAAAGTAAAGTAAAATCCGTACCCAATATCTCTTTAAATGGTACCATGTTTGAAATTCAGTATCTGATTTTTATTTATTAATGGGATCAACTAATGATAAAGTTACACATAACGTCGCAACTTTTGTATACAATCTGTAAAACAACATCAATTCATAACTTTGTATTTAAATGTATATATATTAAGTAACAAGGTTAGTAAGTTAGTAACAAGGCAAATATGTGATTGTATATTGTTTGTGTATATTGTGTACTATTGGGCCGGTGGCGTTTATTTTCTTATATAAATTGGTTGAGTTTGATTTTTGTCAAACATTGAATTAAAGGGAACTTTTGAACAGTTTTGTGCATGAATTGAAGTTTGTCACTAAATGCTTTAAATTGATAAATGTAAACATTGGAACTCAAAAGCTCCAGTAAANAATAAAAAAAAAAAAAAAAAAAAAAAAAAAAAAAAAAGAAAAAAGTTATCCTCAACGAACCACTGACCCCTGAAGTAAAAGTCTCACGCGTAGACCACTAGGCCATCCGTGCTCATACAGTGAATGGTGTATTTTATACGTTATATAAACAGTCCCCGTAATGTCACAAAATATAACGATAACAACAGAATTCTCCACATTATTTAATCGTATCGCGTTGCAACGATTTATAATTTTCAGGTTTTTCAATCGCCAAAAAAATTTACCAAAACGTGAACATGTCTCTTTAAAAAACAATATCATTCTATGACAAGTCTTCTGAAATATCGAATGACAGAAAGTAATTGGTATATCGCTTTGCAATGCACAGTATATGACAACGTCGAACCAACCGACGCCTTTACCAACTACACATACAACGCCCGTCTCAGGTAATTACTCTTTGGTTTTGTTCGGGTTTGGATATAAATTATATGTTTTTAGGCTAGATGGAAAATTGATAGTTTGTGATATAATAAGAATTTGAATTTCAAAGTGTCATGCATTTAGAAAGAGAACTTGGGATAAAGAAATTGAAATGGAAATTGAACTAGACTCAAATTCATCACAAGTTGTAACACGAATGAATCGAAATTATTGAAATTGAATGGATTGTTTATTCATCTTGTTTCTATATTCTATAACTATATTCACTCAGTAAAAACGAATCACGTCATTACATCAGATTACGCATGGCATCGTTAATCGAATGAACTACTCTACAAGTTATAAATTGGAGCCTTTGGACCAGAGCTCGAACCGACAACTGCCACAGCGATTGCGAAGCCATGAACCACAACGCATGACCACTGTGACATCCGTTACCAGAAACAACGGCTAAGAGCAGGAACAACACCAATAGACCAGACCATTTCTGCAACATCCGTTGACTGTTTATTTAAAAACGCTTGTTTATTAAAGATGGCAGATCAAGAAGTCCAATATTTATGTCAAATTTTAAGTGAACAAATTATTATATTAAAGGTGTCAGAACTACCATTAGCCCTCAGAGTATTTCCCAAGTTGTCCAATCATTTAATGTGAAACCAAAATTATAACACAAAAATGGCTTGAAAACATGGGACAATATGAAATGCTTTCAAATCTAGCGGAGTTCAATAACAATTAGTGACCTATCAATAAAGTAGAGGACTGTATCTGACTGAAAATCCAAGAGACGTCGGAAATTTAAAAAAAAACGAGCCTAAATCAAGATTTGCTGAAATTCAATACCAACATTATGTTCTCGCGTTATTAAAAACAATCAAACAAAAGACTGACGAAATCGACTACCACAGCTACGCTTGTATATGGGGATAATATTCATGTTTCAATTCAATCAAGTAATTAATGTAGACAAAGTGCGATCCACAATCATTGAACATAAACCAATTTATTGCGCACACTTCCGACAAACAAACATACATCCAGTATACACCCTGTCAAAGTTCATATGCTGTGGAATTATGAACCATTAATTAAACTTGCTTGAACGTGTGTTTCAAGATCAAATCTTCTGAGGATTTAACGCTGTAACGTATTGACTGATGGCAGTACCAGTATGTTTACAAATAATGAGGACAGTCTTTGTCTAAAGTTTTGATAGTATGTATTATAATTTGAAGTCTGCTTCAATGATTCATATTATGGGTATTTCGGTACTCAAACTGACTTTCGTACGTATACAATTCATTATAGGAACCTGATCTTTCATCTGTTGACTTCAAAATTGCTGACTCTCCTCCCAAGTAACAATCAGATCACTTTGCAGGAACATACGTTAAATGGTTGTCAAGCTTTTATGTGGAAACGAAATGGTCTTTTGCCTGACCATCCAACTAATCAACTGACAGAGGCAAATCAATATAAACACTGATCTTTAAAAGATGACACACACACAAAGACATAAACATTTTTATTTACGTGTTTTAAACTTTCAACTTAATGAGTGGTATATTTATCATAAATAATACAGAATATACAATACAGTATACAGAAATCAAGTAAAACCTCGTCATAAAACACAATATTGGAGAAGTATTATAGTATACATAAATCATTAATATTGAACATTCAAATTTTGTATTTGCAACATAATTTCATATATCAATACATTGAAATACATTGAACATAAACAGATATCTCCTTGAAAACCCAACAGGTAATATTGATTCAATATATCCTACCATTCTTATTAAATATGTCCAAATTCCAGAACCAAATTATTTGACTTTGAAGCATCTTTTGTCATGGTTGTAGATAAATAGGGATTAAGCTGAAGCAGAAAAGCAGCAAAGAGGACCTTCCATTTTTATACCCCATCCTTTTTTCCAGAGGGGTTAATCAAGTGATAGTCAAAATGGCGACATCCATGCCGAGACAGGTATTTTTCGCCGTTGTATACCTTTTATTACTTTTGTTTTATTATTAAATGACGCTCACCTTCCAGCCATATCAGTAAGAAAGTGTTTAGCATTTATCTCGTTTAAACATTCGCTTTATATCTCGACTTAACTCGCTGCGAATTTTCTTAGTGGAGCTGGTATAAGGTCATCCTGCTAAGAATTTTCGCAGCGAGTAAAGTCGAGATATATAGCGAATATTTATTCGAAATAAACGCTAGCAACTTTCTTGCTGATATGGCTGGAAAGTGAGCGGCATTTAAACAAATTAATACAAGAAATAAAGGGTATAACACGGCGAACAATATCTGTCTTGGCATGGAAGTAGCCATCTTGACTATCATGTGATTACCCCTTCTGTTTTTGTCCCATTTGTATGTGTCTTTGTTCTGGTAAATAAAGAACACAATGTGTTTTTATTGGTTATTTACAATTTAATAGAGTAACATAAAGTATTCCTATATATAAACATCCAATTATATTTGATCAAGAAACCCCTCATGCCTATAAGCTAAATGGATGATCACTACTGGACACCCCTCATGCCTATAAGCTAAATGGATGATTACTTCTGAACGCCCCTCATGCCTATAAGCTAAATGGATGATCACTACTGAACACCCCTCATGCCAATAAGCTAAATGGATGATCACTACTGAACACCCCTCATGCCTATAAGCTAAATGGATGATCACTACTGAACACCCCTCATGCCTATAAGCTAAATGTATGATCACTACTGAACACCCCTCATGCCTATAAGCTA
>VMBQ01007505.1:11728-44326 GCA_007657795.1 Dreissena rostriformis | reverse complement strand
TTTTAGTGTTGTGTCAAATATTTGAAACGGTGACTTGATTTGTAAACACATTTGATCCGGATTCAAACTTCGTCAAGATATTGTTTAGATAAATTGCCCTCATTACTTCATCATTGCTGAATCATGACTATGGTGTCTAGGGAGGTACAATTGATGCTTGACGTGGTGACTAAGTTTAATATGCAATATATATATTAATAATAATTTAAACATTATTAAATTCCATACGCATGCCATATTTGTGATTAATATTGTTTTTGTAAAGTTAAGGGAATTAAAATATTATTAATTCATTCACTATTATAGTGAATGAATTAATTATATTATATATGAAATTGGAAACATCCTTTCAACTCAATCTAAATTAATCATAGAAGTCGTTATAAGACTATACGATTGTGGCTGTCAGCCTAAACTTAGGATTATATCAATACACGTTTGCTTTATATTCTTAAACTTGAATTTGTTTAACATNCTGTTAACTAACACAGAGGGAAAGGAAGGTATTTATTTTTAATTTAAAAGTTTATATTTTATTATTAAAAGTTTAATATGAATACTAATTCTTATGTTACATGGAAGCAGCTACACGTATAGGCAGTAAACTTATTTAAATAATCATAAATCTTTTTGTTGCGATTCGAAAAGGATTTCGGGATGCGAAGCAATACTTTATTAAGATTAGGGAATGTGCTCATACTGTATAAGTATGTACAAAAATGAATGCTGATGTCAAACTGGTTTAAAGCATTAGCAAAAGTCAATCGAAATACGTTGTCGTTAAAAGCATTGAAATGTTTAATGGGTCAGCGACTATCCTCGTACAATCTAGGACACCGTACCTTCGATTTCGCTTTTGTTCGCAAACAGGGCGTAGAGATACACAAAACATGTTCGTAAACACTCCTCCTCGTACCTTTCCTTCTTCTCATCCTCATCATCTTTACATAATCGTTATCAGTAGTAGCAGTAGTAGTAGCAGCAGCAGCAGCAACAACAGCAGCAACAACAGCAGCAGTAGCAGTAGCAGTAGCAGCAGCAGTAGCAGCAGCAATAGCAGAAGCAGCAGCAGCAGTAGCATTAGCAGCAGCAGCAGCAGCAGCAGTAGCAGCAGCAGTAGCAATAGAAGAAGCAGTAGCAGTACTAGTAGGAGCAGCAGCAGTAGCAGCAGCAGTAGCAGCAACAGTTGCAGCAGCAGAAGCAGTAGCAGCCGCAGCAGCATAAGTAGCAGTTGCAGTAACAGTAGCAGTAACAGTAGCAGAAGAAGTAGAAGTAGCAGTAGCAGTAGCAGTAATAGCAGTAGTAGCAGTAGTAGCAGTAGTGGCAGTAGTAGCAGTAGTAGCAGTAGTAGCAGCAGTTGCAGCAATAGCAGCAGAAGCACCAGTAGCAGCAGTTGCAGCAGTTGCAGCAGCAGCAGAAGCAGCAGCAGTAGCAGCAGCAGTAGCAGAAGCAGCAACAGTAGCAGCAGCAGTAGCAGCAGCAGTAGCAGTAGCAGTAGCAGAAGCAGCAGCAGTAGCAGCAGCAGTAGCAGTAGCAGTAGCAGTAGCAGTAGCAGCAGCAGTAGCAGCAGCAGTAGCAGCAGCAGAAGCATTAGCAGCGGAAGCAGCAGTAGCTGTAGTAGTAAAAGCTGCAGTAGAAACAGCAGAAGCAGAGCAGTAGCAGCAGAAGCAGCAACAGAAGTAGCATTAGCAGTAGCAGAAGCAGTATCAGTAGGAACATTAGCAGTTACAGTAGCAGCAGCAGTATCATTAGCAGTAGTAGCAGTTGTAGCAGTATCAGCAATAGCAGCAGCAGTAACATTAGCAGCAGGAGCAGTAGTAGTAGGTGTAGTAGCAGTAGCAGCAGAAGAAGTATGCACAAAAATGAATGCTGATGTCGAACTGGTTTAAAGCATTAGCAATAGTCAATCGAAATACGTTGTCGTTAAAAGTATTGAAATGTTTATTGAGTCAGCGACTTTCCTCGTGCAATTTAGGACACCATACTTTCGATTTCGCTTTTGTTCGCAAACAGGGCGTAAAGATACACAAAACATTTTCGTAAACACTCCTCCTCCTTCTCCTCGTACCTTTACTTCTTCTCATCATCATCATCTTTATGATCATTATCAGTAGTAGCAACAGCAGCAGCAGCAGCAACAACAGCAGCAGAAGCAGAATCAGCAGCGGCAGTAGCAGTAGTAACAGCATTAGCAGTAGCAGCAGCAGCAGTAGCAGCAGCAGTAGCAGCAGCAGTAGCAGCAGCAGAAGCAGCAGCAGTAGCAGCAGCAGTAGCAATATTAGCAGCAGTAGCAGCAGCAGTAGCAGTAGCAGTAGCAGCAGCAGCAGAAGCAGCAGCAGCAGTAGCAGTAGCAGCAGCATAAGTAGCAGTAGCAGTAGCAGTTGCAGTAGGAGCAGTAGCAGTAAAAGTAGAAGTAGCAGTAGCAGTAGAAGTAGCGGTAGAAGTAACAGTAGCAGTAGCAGTAATTGCAGTAGTAGCAGTAGTAGCAGTAGAAGCAGTAGTAGCAGTAGTAGCAGTAGTAGCAGTAGTAGCAGTAGTAGCAGCAGTAGCAGCAATAGCAGCAGTAACAGCAGTAGCAGCAGTAGCAGCAGCAGTAACAACAGAAGCAGCAGCAGCCGCAGCAGCAGTAGCAGCAGCAGTAGCCGTAGCAGAAGCAGCAGGAGCAGAGCAGTAGCAGTAGCAGCAGCAGCAGCAGTAGCAGCAGTAGCAGCAGAAGTGGCAGCAGCAGTAGCATCAGCAGTAGCAGCAGAAGTAGCAGCAGTAGCAGTAGCAGTAGCAGAAGCAGCAGCAGCAGCAGTAGCTGTAGCAGTAGCAGTAGTAGCAGCAGTAGCAGTAGCAGAATAAGAGCATTAGCAGCAGCAGCAGCAGCAGAAGTAGCATTAGCAATAGCAGTAGCAGTAGCAGCAGCAAAGGCAGTAATAGTAGAAAAAGTAATAGTAGAAGTTTATTATGCCAAGTGGAAATAAACTCTTTCGAAATATGCTGTAAAGTTTAGTATAAAGCCGTTAACTAGTATTGAAATTGTTATACTACGATCATATCAGAGTCATTTACTTAAAAAATACGCCTTTATTTTACCATCGTTAGGATGAGCAGGGTGGGATCAGTTTGCATAATTCAACACTTTTAAAAATCATAGTCAATAATAATGTCATAAAACATCCCATTTAAGATTAATTACACATACTCTTACACAGTAACTAAATCGTGCGTTCATCGGCCCGTATTATGGCATTATACAACAATTTCCAACCATATAGAAGCAAACATATGTAAAGGGGTAAACCATTGATTTGTTAACTGTTACAGTAAAACATTTTTCCAAACATGTACGTTTAAATTCCGGAAAGCAAATTTGTAGCATTTTTCAGCAAAAACAATTATCTTAAAACTGAACACAAAAAATAGCTTTATTTATTGTGTTTCATATTACTGATGCATACTTTTATAAACACTAAAACCGATGATAAGTAGTACACTCATTCATGACTGATTCAGGTTTCAAGGGATGGAAGAAGAACGTGATACGATGAGGATTGTGGATAGCTTACATGATGTGCCGGCTTTGCCTCGGGAAACGGGAACAAGGAACAAAGTATGTGTATTTCGTTTATAAGAAACATTGCAAAAATCAGTAAATTTATTCCAATACGGCAGGCAAATATTATCCAAAAGATAAATAAACAAACTAATGGTTATTCTAAAACATTTTTTGACTAAGCCATTTGTTTGACAAAAAGTTTGGGAAATTTGAAAAAGAAATAAAAATAGGTCAAATGTACTCACTTTAATCAGCGAAAATTGAGTTTAAATATAAATCATGCCTTAATTGTATGTATTCCAGTGTTAACTCAAGTTTAGTAAATCATTGATATTTAAGTTTAGAAACTTTCTTTGTTTGATATTTATATTCACTGAAATGATGACTAAATGTCGGACATTTAAACGGCTACGATTAAGTAACGCCAACAAATCCATGCATTAGAAATATAGACAAATTATTTATAAAATCGTGTTAGACTCGTAATACGTGTCTTGTAGGCATTCATTACTGCGGTAATAATCAGCGGTATTCTGTTCCGGTGCTTTTTTAACAAGCTTTTTAGTCAAGTCGTATAGTCAAGATAGAAATGAACATTATAATATTCTCGTGTAGCAAATTAGCAGACTTTCAAATAATTCTTTTTATTATCAAACGTAAATTGGTAATGAAAATGTTAGATTCAAACTCTATATTTTGTATTTTGTATCGAACACACGGTTTATAATACTTTTCATGTAATTCATATATTCAATTAAGGTACTTAATCCATGTTCAACGCGCAATATTGGTGTTAGAGAAACTCCATCGAGGCGGTCGAAGTACAGACGGGATCAACCTGTAGCGATAAGAATGCAGGTAATACACTACACGAATTGTTTTTCGATTGATATATATTACGCGAGACATAGATTATATATGAAACGTGCTTTAAACGAATACTATAAATCATTTGTGTTACTTGTATATAAAACGGAGATTGACAAAGGACTCGCTTACATTTTAGTCTTATGCCCGAATAAAGATCGTGTTGCGCTTACTCATTGTCTGTTCTTCAAAATTCGTAATCAAGTATTAGAGTTAAGATTTTACCTGACAGTTAATCAGATTTGTATCAATTGATAAAGGTCTTAGAAAGCAAATTGTATGTATTGGCAGAAATATGCATGGATGAAAAGACGCACATACAAGCTTTAATAAANGAAAATGTACTGTTATGGAGCGGAGAAAAACGTTTTTGAGGAGAGAGCGCATGGAGACGATAGCAGGACAACTAGAAGGACACAAATGTGAAAGTTTTCATTTCGGTAGCCAATCTGAGGGATCCACAACTCCTGGTCTCAATTCTGATATTGATTTGCTTTACAGTCATAACGAAATGAATATTATGACGCACTGGACAGACTGGGAGGCTGGATTCGATAACTGTCTGATGCTTAATTATAACATCAATCCACCTCAACAGTATTTGCTTAAAGTCAGCCAAAAATACACACCGGAACCGCGTACCAGTATCGGCGATGAAAGGTGTGTAATGACAGATTCTGGGCACGTAATATTCAGTTCAGAACGATTCAAACAGGATAAAGAGCATGTATACTCACGGCAAGGGATAATACCCTTCAAAAATGGACCTTCTGTGAGTCCTAGGGCCAATTGGGATGTTGTACATGCTTTTCACGTTTTTAAACCGCTTCTTGAAATACAACACTGGATAGACAAATGTACAAGAAGACATTGGCCGCCTGTCCAATTACTGGAGGCTGCACGGGTAGCTCCGTCTTTCCTGGTACCTGCCGGTCATCCGGACAGTGATTACAAGCGCGAAGAATGGCGACTGTCCCCAAACCTTATAGAACGAATGTTGATGTTTAGTTTTAATATGACACAAATAAAATGTTACATTGTTTTAAAATTAATTAAGCAATCCTTATTTAATAAAACGGTTGGGGACTCTATAACAAGTTTCCATTGTAAAACTTTAATGTTCTACACAATAGAGAGAACACATCATTCTTTTTGGAAGGAACACAACCTCATGTTTCTACTTTTACTTTGTTTACACGAATTAAGGAAATGGCTGCGATTGGGAAGATTCCCTCATTATATCATAAAAGGAGTGAACTTGTTTGACGGGAAACTGTCTATAGTGCAACAGAGACGCCTCTTACAGTATGTGGACTCCATGATAAAGAACAATTTACAAGATTTATTTTATATACATATAGATAAATTAGGATGTCGGTTACAAGCTTGTTGTATACGGCCTATCGGACAGGCAGGAGATGGTGAATCGGGACGTGTATGTTTCGAATACAGTATCCGGTTATTGCTGAAATTTGAGTTGTTTGATCTATTACATACACAATTAAAAACTATAACATATCAGATTCACATGTTAGATAATATAACCTTCGAGCAAAATATCAAATATAAATTGCGCACAATTTTAGTAAACTTCATGAATGCGCAATTCAAAACCGTTGCTTTAGACTTTATTTATAAACTGTACGCTTTACACAATTCAGTGCAATCATCTGAGTGTTTGCGACTACGGAACCCTGTACTCAGCAAAACTATCATGCGTTTCCAATATTCATTCAATACGGATGTAGCTTCTAGTCGCTTAAAGTTGGCTTCCATGTTGTACTGTTTAGGATATTTTCATGCGGCAGAAACAGTGCTGGAGGACGTGGAGAGAAGGTATCATAGCAAGGTCAAGTCTGTGTGTGGATGTAGAAGAATACCAGGAGAAAGTGATCTCGAGGTGTTTGCGAACATGATTTCAGATAACAGTGACAGTGAATTCAGTGAACCGCCATTCGAATTCTGTGTCAAGTTCGTTCGACAAGAAGCGTACTGCGCTCCATATATACTGTTGTTTGAAATGAATCGCGGTATTACTGAAGATGAAGTTGAACGGAGAGGCTTTTATGATAAACAATGGATGTATTGTGCTGAGGTCGATGCTCGTCCGTTTCTTCACTATTTACAGTATCTCACGTATGGAGGACTCGGTGTACGTGACAAGCAATTATACGCAATGGTAGTGCTTGAGTCTTATATATGTGATCCAAGAAATCTGATAAACCTGTATCACGTCGAGACTGCAAAAAACTTGCTTGGTCATTGCTACGAAATGGAAGGACACTATGAAGGTGCGTTACATTACTATGGACAGTCGTTGCGTTTCCTTGGTACCAATAATGCTGCAAACTGGCACGTGCAGCGTGTACAGCGTCTTATAAGAAGTTAAGAATAGAAAAACTATATTACTCCTGTAACCCGACCGACACTGGGCAAATGTCAATACATCTCGAATATTGTATTTAGTTTGTCAAATTTATTTTCACCCTCTTTGACATATGTTATAATTCAATGGCTCTTTTTTATAGTCAAAAAACGCGTCTCGTTGTATAAACCATTTAACTTAGAATCAATGTTCAAATCTAAAGCCCGTGGCAGTTCTGATTCTTGGTCGTTCTGATTTGTGGTTAATGCCCTCGTTGTTTACATTCTAACGTATCCGAACTCCAAATCTGTGTATCGGTAAAAAAAAACAATGAGAAATCGAAACAGTGAATTTATTCAACAGGGAAATATATTGGGAATCAAGGAAATGAAGATCACTGACGCGTAAATTTAATCAAGAGCTTATGCAGATTTGACAAACGATCTGGAAAATTCATTTTAATTTGTTTGGGTAAAATTAATCGATTGTAATCATTTTCAACATGGTGTTACAATGCATATCTGTAACAAAGTCAACGTTTACAGTGTGACAAACACCTCTCCGGGGTAAAATTTGACTGCAAAATGTCGAATTATTAGATGGTTGTAACGGTATGTACGGACGGGCATAAAGGCAAGTGTATGATCAATAAGAACGAAAACACTTTATACTTGATGCAGTAAATGGAGATGTTTTATTTTACTTTTTTTGCGAAGCACTAAGTTAAATTTGCACAAAGCACAGCACCAAAAAATTCCCATTCTAACGTGACGCTAAAATGAGTTATACATCCATGTGAACGTACGTTGAAACTTCGTGTTTAAAAAGACAACCTCATATACGTTTTTTTTTAAATCTTCTGTATTCTGTACGTAGTAATTCGTTAACTTTTAATTTGCCTTTTCAATAATTTGCATAAATATACAAATAAATTTAAATATTATAAGATAATATTTAATACAGCTTTCTATAGAATAAAGGCGGTTATAGAAAGTAAATGACTGAATAAAAAAGATGAACCGCGCTCTGAGAAAACGGGTATTAAGGCATGTCCGCAAAGTGTCGTCTCAGATCATGTGCAGTCCGCACAAGCTTATCAAGGACGAAACTGTCTGATTTTATGGAATGTTTCGTTTAAAGGAAGTCTCTTCCTAACGAAAACCCAGTCATGGCGTGTGTCCGCACAGGCTAATCTGGGACGACACTTTACGCAGATGCATTAAACCCTGTGTTTTAGTGCGAGGCTTATATATTCGTTCAATGTAAAACAAAAAGGCAAAAACACATTACCTGTTCAATAATTAATAGTACAAGTCCAAAAAATAGCGCCTCTTTTCTGAATCAAGTCATAGATAAACACATTAAACTATTCTTAAAAATACAACGAATGTAATGAATAACTAAAGCGTGCTTTTAAATACAACAACGTTGTTAACCCGAACGTTGAGGGCAAAACGTTGTTAACATTCAAACATTTTAAGATTGCTTAGTATTTCATGTCCGATCAAACATAAAAATCCGGTCAAAATGTAATAAATATACAACGGTATACAAGTTAAGTGATCATGATCACGTTTTGCTTAAAGATGTTGTGTAAAGGTCCATACTTTAGCCGTAGACAAGAGGTGAAATAAACAAGTACGTTTATTGCAAATATAGCCAAATGCCGGTCACAATCTGCCGAACACTTTCGTTCTAATGTAGGCCTCATATAATTAACAAATCAAGACAGCAGGTTCACCACCAAGTAAATAAAATGAACGACACTACGAGTGTCTTCATACATGATTAAGAAATAGCAAAAAATAACACTATTTTTCAAACTGCAGAGATTTCACATAATTATTTAAAGAATATGATCTCATTATGAACAAATGTGAGCATTATTCTATTATTGATCACGCATGCCTTCCTTGTTCTTCATATTGTTGTGAAGTTTGCCACCAACACTAGGCTGGAATATGCTTAATTTTAATTAGCCGTGACACTTTGACGAATGAAATCACGTTCAACACCGTTGAGTGAAAAATACAATTTGAGGAAAATATGATCTTGTCAATTTTAAAAGCACCTCACTGGGGAAAATATAATTCGTGTTGACTTCATTGGGCTTCAGATAGTCTGCTAAAATAAAGAGCTCAACCAAACACGAATTAAAACTGTTGGATTTTAGACGTTGGCAACTGCCGACGTTGTGTCTCAAATTTTAGACAAATAACACAATATTGTTAGTGTATTGTACATATTTGAACAAGAGTAATGGGGAAAAATACGGATTCTAAAATGCATAATTGATAACCGGGATTCGTAAAAAATAAGGAGAACGAAGGAGGCCTGTTGGATCTTTTTAAATCATTTATTTCTTGCACAACAAGGACGAACAGACAAACATAATATAAACTTATCATACGACACCGAAGTTGTCTTTGTTGATGAGGCACAAACACGCAAACGGAGGGACAGACTGACAAAGCGACACAGATTGTATCTGGTATTCATTTCGACGAGTCATATAGCCGGGTTTTATTTGTATATTAAAACGATTTCTGATCCAGGAAACACGTAACACAATGAGTACGAAAAACGCGTATCTGCTGCTTTTGAAAATGTGTTAATTTGTTATAGCATCTGCATGTTCGATGCATTTCACAAATAGATCACACTTAATTAGTCTGAGATAAATGAAGAATAAGATTCAATTTTTAAAACATGTGAATATATTATTTATAAAATATATTGCTCAACTTAGGCATTTCAGTCAAATCTGCATCCTTATCGTTAATGTTATGGACTAACTTGCATAAATGTTATTTCATGGAAACTGATTTACATTAATTGTTTAAAGTCGTCAGTGCCAAACACGCATACGTAAAACGTTCTATTTAATACATAAGTAGTAATCACATTTTGCCAATGCCAGATAAGCCGCTATTGACATTTGAAGTTTAACGACTTAAAAACGCATTGTGAACCAAAATGACCTTAATGTTCATGCATACCGTTCTAATCTTCCCCACTCAAAGCTCCCATAAAGAACAGATAACCGTCAAACAGCCTATTCTTTATTGCGTACAATATTTATTTAAAACAGAGTGTTTGTCGAAAATGACAATGCAATCTTTGGGTTATTAAAATTGGCTTTATATTAATGTTATGAAAGTGGGACTCGGGGAAAAACAGCTTGAAGGAAATCTAGAACGATATGGACTTTGATGTATGCCTTTAGTTTATGATAAACGCTGGGGCTCTAAAATTAAAATATTGTTTGCTTCTGGTCCCGCGACCCATGTTAATTAAAAAGTGGTTAGTACGTCGGATATTGTGTTGTTGTTTTTTTTATAACTGATAATACGTGAGCATTATTTTGTCTATCTATTGATCAGAAGGTCCCGGGTTCAATCCCAACCATGGGTTAGTTTTCAATATCATTTCTCCTCTCAAAGACACCGAGTCATGCACAGGAAACGGACTCGATATTGTTTCGATACGCTTTAGGCTTTTAATGCAATCAAGCTTAAACATATAGGCTTCAACTAGTTCAATACTTTTTGTCAATTTAGACTGACGCGTAATTGTACTGTGACGTTAAAATTAAGACATTCATCTAAATAACATACACAACACGATATTGATATTATATAAATATCTTTAGTCCTTTTTACACATGAAATATTTGTGCTCATTTGTATTTGAATTTCTGGCGGAGTTATCATCATCATTAAGGTTAAGGTATTGGCGTGTTTAAACCAAGATAGATTACTGAGCTGTCGGTTACATGACTGCTAGGTATTACTGACATGACCGCCATAGATATAATGAAGATGCATTCGGCGTAGTAATCCATTCCATGTTTCTTCTAGGAAAGACACATCGTTCTTGATAATTAACGACACTTGTTTCGACACTCAAGGATTTGTGAAAACTATTTCCTGGAAACATTTTTGATCCGATTGGTTTAATAACTCTGTGGTGTGAATAGGTCACTATCCATTGTGAAATTGTCTACCGCAATCAAAAACAATTGCTTTCAAATTGGATTCTTTCAATGGAGCCATGTCCATTAATACTAGTTTTTGTATAATAGTTGAACGTCCTGAAATGTATATCCTTTTTTGAACTTCTGTATTATTCAAGAGAATCAACATCACATCTAGAAAGGCATACTGTAATAAACCAGAGGGCGATTACTACAATTATTTGTTCGACATAAGAGCAGTATTTTATAAACCTTTTTGATCGAATTTGCCGGATAAATATTTGGTATGAATTGGACAATGTATCTTGTCAAATTGTATACCTATATAGAAAACGATTGCGGGGAATAATGGGTTTATTTTATGGAGTTATGTCCATAATTATATTTTGTATATTAGTCATAAAAGGTACAAATTGCTTGAACTAAGGAATTTGTATTATTAGAGAACGAAAACTATTTCAAGAAAAGCATAATGAAATAAAATAGCGGGCTATTGGTAGAGTTATTTTCCCGACGACGGAACGGTTTATTTAGGTATGAAGCTGCCACGACTTAAAACAAAAACAAACTCAAATACTTATAAATACTTGGGTAAATTGTTATTGTGTTTGTGCGTCATAATGTATGTCATCTGTGTGTGAAGTAAATTGATTTAAGGTATTAACATATATTAAGTGTTAAATTAAAATTTTGAATGCTGAAACAGACGTTTAAAGAGATCCTACATGCTAATGATCATGTTTATTTCAAATTACTAAGAACACAAAATACTCGTTATTCTTAAATAAGGTTTAATAACAGTTTGACGAATACGAGACCAGAGGTGGTGCTATTTGTTCATTGACTTACTTTTAATGTAAACACCAATATTTCAAGTTCATCTATGAATCACACTCATTGCATAAACAACGTTTTTCTTTCTCCAAGGCGGGACTTACCAGCCAAGACCAAATATGTTACACTGGGTAAAATGCCGTTCCAAAAATTGGTCCCCCTTCAGTATTTCATAATATGTGAAATTAAACGTTTTCCATCTTAAGTCAATCTTACCCATCTTTGAACGTATTTTCGCGTGCTTTCGCCTCATTAGTTCGCTTAACGAACGTCAAAGTCAACGTTTTGCTAGCAATGTATTACTTATACTGGTTAAAGGAGGGTTATGCAATAAAATGGAATAGATTGTACGCAATCCACCCCACGTGGGGTAATGCAGCTGCGCCCTAGCTTATAAGTATTGTTCAACACAACTGAAACACGCTCTAGATATTGATAAGTTTAAACGCATCACCGTATTCCCAAACTGTTGATCATTTTATTATTTACAGATGACAATTGTAGGCGTTTTTGAATAAAATTCCCGTGCCCTCAAACTTGTCGAAATCCTTTTTCTTTAGACCAGAAAATACCGACGGGCACGACATTGGTTGTCGGAAAATAGACACCACACAAAGTAATATAGCACTCTGGATCAGCAGGCGATTTAGTGCATAAATCTATCTTACGGAAAGAGGTAAAACGAAGTGACAACTTTTTTACATAGAAACAAGAATAAACAAATGTATTTGCCTAATGCTTCAACATGACCGCGTACGACAAGCTGAATAAAGTCAAAAGTATCTATCAATTAGCATTAATTGAATCACGCTGAAGAGTGTTAATCGTGTTAAAGATTCAAAGTCTTAAGAGTCGTGCATTTCCTAATTGATGTTTCTGTATGGAATGAAGCCTCTAAATGCCGTTGCCTATAAGAACACAAACTTTGAAATCAAGAGCTATATTTGGATCCACCTTTCATAATGGGGTTATAGACTTTCAAATTAACGCAATAAAAGTCCGAATCCATATAACTTAATGCCCATGACTCAAACGCGATGTTTACTGACATTTGTTGCGGGCATTGTCCTATTTTTTCTCGAAACAAACAAGGGAAATATAAAAATATATCTCAATGTGAACTAAATTCAAACTACTCGAAACTACAGTTATTGTATAGAATAAAGTGCCATTTAAATAAGACAGATATTAATAAAAGCGTTAATCATAAAGCACTAGTTATTTACTTAATCACTTTGTGTTGTTATATTACATTTTACTTCATTGGATAATAATGTATTGCCACAAATGGAACAATCTGGCATACCAAATATTAATTTACGGACACTGAGGGGATTGAACGAGTTTTAGAAAATGATCGAATACATTGGGTTCTGAAAAGTAGGCAGTTAAAAAGCAGTCATCAGCATCTTCAATAGTTAAGTTATAAACCTACAAGATTCAATTGATGTCATTTTTAAGCGAGATAAATCATCAGTTAAATAGATGACGGAATAAAGGAGTTCGAATCAATTGCTTGTCTTCGCATAACTGTAGCATAGTGAACTGTCTCGAACAAAAACATCATAGTGCCTACTATTTTAGCGGCAGGAGAAGTTATATTTTCAATATATTGATGTCATGGACCATTCTCATTCAAAGTGAGACCACTAGGTTTGCAAGATTTGAAAAACATTGAAATATTATAGTTATTGTAGTTATCAAATATTTAAGACGATTTAGAGTTTTGGAAACGTGATATAATACCACATCCGTTTTAGAATAGTTAAAGTTAGCAAGCAATTGTTCTGTTTTGCCCATTTGTTGATTTGGAAAAGGTTGCGATTGAGTGATCTCTAGATCATGGTAATGTCGTTCAAAGAGACGGAAAAGTAACTGGCAACGGCAACAAGCTTTGCTGTGATCAATAAATAGTCGGACATATTAGTAATGGGTTGAGGACCTATTACGTTTATTTACTTGATTCGATTGAACAATTACTTATTATATAGCTCATAAAACATGTCGAGCCTGATTTGAAGAATTTTATTACTGTTTACGTTGTTTTAAACTACAATGTGACCTTGATATGTGACATCGGGACACGCGCATTACTTGCAAGTGGATGGACATATGTGAAATGCTATTGTGTTAAGTTTCATAATTCACTATACCACATGGTTAAAGTTTGTGACATGATATTGTGCCCCTTAAATGGTGAAAATTAAAGTATACAGAACTTGAATTAAAATGGACTTATTCACAGTTAAACACAAAATAAAACATACCACTCATGACTAAAAACATTAGTTTGTAAAGTGTCGTTTCATTTACAGATAATTATGAACAAGTAAGTTAAATGAATAGCTTGTCAGACTTTTAATCGATATTGTTTGCTGCTAGAGGTAATGTGTTCGAACAGAAGGGCCGGCAGTGTATTTTCATTTTACCTTTTCCCTTGCATTTATAATGATTTAAGCCTTCATCAAACCTTACATATTAAATAATAAATATATTTAATACATGTACAATATAAACACAATGGAAACATCTTGAACATAGCTCTTTAAGTACACTTGTATGGTTACAATAACATTTTTGTTAATAAAGTTGCAGTTTACACAAACACAGACGGACGTATGCACGTATGCAAATACACCTATGTGATGACTGTCATATCCTTTTTGTCGATTTGGTGGGTGTATATTGTATCGTTCTTTACAACTGTCATGACCACCATCTTCACATCGCAACCACACAGCTATATGGTGAAATTAACACCAATGCAGATATGCATGTCATTACGTTACATAAACCTCATTTTGTAGTATTTCAATTTCAATAATAAAAAGTTAATATCCGTTTTCAAGTCGCCAAACAAGATATATTTATTTCAGGCGAACGCGAAATGACGTCAGTATATGAAATCAAAACATAAAATCCGAGTAAAGAAACAATCTGCGTTCCAGACATGCCGAAAATGTAATTGCAGGTTATAAGGCATCCCGGAGTTCTTCGTACGATTTAAGGCGCAATTATTTTGCAGGGTTTCATTATAATATTTTTGCATTCAGCTGCAAATTTAATTTAAATTTATTAAATAAACATTGCAATAAATGGTCCTTCTTTATATTTCCGGGTTTTTATAGGGCTGCACGGATGAGTTTGATATTGCGAACACATTAAGCAAGTTGATTCTGATAATTCTGTAAAACGGCCTTGACTTTTCAGGGCACTATTGATGCCGTTTTTAGGCTGGAACTATTCACTCATGCCGCGCACTATTTTATCGGTCTGTTTATTGCGCCACTATACTAGAATATTACAATCATTTCGCGCACTATTTTATCGGTCTGTTTATTGCACCAGTATACAAGAAGAATGCAATCATGTCGCGCACTATTTAATCGGTCTGTTTATTGCGCCAGTATACAAGAAGAATGCAATCATGTCTCGCATTATTTTATCGGTCTGTTTATTTTGCTAGTATACTAGAAGAATACAATCATGTCGCGCACTATTTTATCGGTCTGTTTATTGCTCTATGATACTAGGAAATGCAATCATGTCGCGCACAATTATATCGTTCTGTGTATTGCGCTAGGATACTAGAACAATGCAATCATGTAGCGAACTATTTTAATGGTCTGTTTATTGCGCTAGGATTATTTCTGTAATGATTGACACTATTACACTTGATTGAAAAACGTATACGATTTATAGCCTGTGCAGCGTGGTTATGTTCGGTCATACAACGCAAGTACCCACTTAAAAAAGTTCTCTTTCAAAAAAAAAATGTTAACTATTACGTTGTTATATTTTTTCATCGAAAGCAGTACTTCTGCATATGATCCCCTATTACGTGGTGATGTTTACGTGATTTCCAATACCACACGGTAAAGCATCGTAGATTATACAAACGCATTGAACAAAATGAAAAAAAATCTAAATACTTTGCAAATTTAGAAAAACGGCATTATGAAAGTAAAACCATACACAAACTGAAAATAAACAACAAGGAAATCAGAGACACAAAAACTATATTAGACGAACAGAGTAAATTTTACTCAAACCTTTACAGTAAAAAAAACACATTTAAAGTACAATAATAGTAATACATCAAAGTTTTTTGAAACACACATACAACAACTCACAGAAGCTGATAAACAATCATGTGAAGGCTTATTAACTGAATACGAGTGTCTTACTGCTTTAAAAGAAATGGATAATAACAAAAGTCCTGGTTCAGATGGATTATCAGCAGAATTTTACAAAGTTTTTTGGGATGACATAAAAATATATTACCTGAATTCTATTAACCACTCATATGTAACTGGAAACTTAACCCAACTTCAAAAACAAAGCATCCTCACACTCATTCCAAAACCAGGAAAAGACTTAGAGTCCCTAAACAACTGGAGACCTTTAAGCTTATTAAATACTGATTATAAAATTGCAACAAAAGCAATAGCTAACAGAATCTCAAAAGTTATATCGTCAATAATAGCGTCAAGACAAACTGGATTCATGAAAGGTCGTTATATTGGTGAAAATATAAGGACCATTTTTGAAACAATCCAATTCTTAAATAATAAAAACAAACCAGGCTTGCTCTTTTTCGCGGACTATGAAAAAGCCTTTGACAGTTTAGACCATGACTTTATGGTTCAATGTCTTGTAAAATATAATTTTGGGCCTGAGCTGATACACTGGATAAAGCTTTTCTACCACGACATAAATACTATTATAATCAATAATGGGCACTTTTCTGAGCCAATAGCCATACAACGTGGTGTAAAACAAGGCTGTCCCTTGTCAACCACCCTTTTTATTCTCAGTATCGAAATACTGTCAAATTATATCGAGAAAAACGAAAATATTAAAGGAATAAAAGTAAACGACCTTGACATAAAACAAACCCTTTTTGCAGATGACACAACATACTTCATTGATGGAACAATTAACTCATTCACGGCTTTAGTAAACGCAATACAAGACTTTAGTGAAATATCCGGCTTAAAACTAAATACCCAAAAATCAATAGTAATGCGTGTTGGTTCACTAAAACATTCATCAATTAAATTTAAGGAATTCAAAAACTTTAACTGGACCTCTGATGGAGCTAAAACACTTGGTTTCTTTTTCACAAATGACGAAAATCTCAATATTGCAAATAACATTCAACCAAAATTACAAGAATTTATAAAATGCTTAAAACAATGGCAGCACAGGAAATTAACATTATTGGGAAAAGTCACTGTTGTCAAAACATTTGCGCTGCCCAAATTAATGTACTATCTGGCAATGCTTCCCACCCCCAAAAATGATATAATACAGAGAATTATTAAAAATATTTTCCAATTTATGTGGGATGGAAAACCTGAAAAAATCAAAAGAACAACATTAGTTAAACCCATTGAACAGGGTGGACTAAATTTAACAGACATACATGCTTTTATACATTCCAATAAGGCAAGTTGGGTCAAAAGATTGACAGACACAAATAATAAAGGCCAATGGAAAATCTTTTACCAGAAAGAATTAAATAAATATGGTGGCGATCTGGTGTTCGAGTGTCCTTTAGAAGAAAAACATATTATCACCAATTTTAAAAACGAATTTCTTAGAGATATCCTCTTATCTTGGAACAAAGTTAAATCATATGATAAATCAGGACACATCAATAAAACAATATTATGGAATAATTCAACAATAGAACAGAATAATCAAAATACATTTTTCTACAGTAATTGGTTTAACAGAGGCATTAAATTCTTAGAACACATATTTGACTTCAGGTCTAAAACCTTTTACAACTTTGACACCTTTCAAAATTTGTACGATATTCCGACAAATGATTACCTTAAATATTACACACTCATCAAAAGTATCCCGAATAGCTACAAACAAAAACTAATTGTAGAAGATTTTTTTAACTTCAACCATGACACATTACTTAAAAGGGTGCAAAGTACAAAGAAAGTAAGCAAATATCTATATAACCTACAACAAACCTTTGATGAAAATAAAACTAAACAGCAGCAAACATGGGAAAGTATCATGACCTCGTATAATTATACTATTGATTGGAAGAACACATACCAAATACCATTTAAAGCCACAATTGACAATAATCTACGAAATTTTCAATACAAAATTCTCCAACGTACATTACCTACTAATTCATACCTATATAAATGTAAATTAACACCTTCTAATCTATGCTCATTTTGTGCTAGTTATAAAGAAAGTTTAATTCATATTTTGTATGAATGTAATATTGTACAACCAATATGGAGAGACCTTGAACACTTTTTAGCAAGCAAAGACATATACATTGACCTCAACGTGCTTGACATAGTTTTTGGAACACAAAAAGGTGGTGCAAATAGTATGGTAATAAACTACATTCTCATTCTTATGAAATCATATATATACAGTGTTAAAAATAGACATGAAGCTCCAAATATTGAGACTTTCAAAAATGCTCTCGCAATGAAAATAAAATTGGAAGAAACAATAGCGTTTGAAAGAAATAAAATAGAGTTACACAAAAACAAATGGCGGAAATTTGTTCACACTTTAANCCCCCCCCCCCTTTTTTTAATATCGTCTTCCTCTTTTTCATTTTTTTTTAAATATAATATTATAGCATCATCTCCAAAAATTTACATAATGCTCTTAAAATCAACTTTTATGAAGAAATTGATATGTTAATGTTGCAAATGTATAACCTTGTATTTTAAATGCTTATGAGATGTATGTTTATATTGAATAAAAAAAACAACAGATTATACAAACGCATATTGCAAATATATTCCAAACATTAGTAGATGACTTCGTCTGACTCAATAGTAGCGTTAGGCAGAGCGTTGACTATTGAGTCACTAGGCGTGGAGCGATGACGTGGCGTCTTCGTTTTCTTTCATGACGTACCTGTTCAGGATACTGGCTAGAAAATCGTCTTCAGGCGGACGATTAAGACCATACGGAACAGACGCGCTGTGCGTTGATGAACTACTGTTTATAGCGGAAGAAACTGTAACATCAGTCCCGACAGCACTACCTTTGTCCTTTTCTTGATCCCATGGAAATTTCGTTTCAATCCTAGAAATGGATTGCTGCGTCTGTCGCAAGGGACCTGATGACGTCATCAAAGATGGTTACCTTGAATGTGTCAGTGATCGGCTTGATTTGGGACCGGAAGTCCCATATTGCGAACCATAGAGACCCAACGAAAGCGTTGTGTGGTTGTTGTCAAGTTTAGACTGCAATTAAAGACTCTCTTTTCCTAAGTCCTTCATTATCACTTTCTGTGCGCGATCGTAGTATGTCATGTCTAGTTTTAGCCTGTTCCCGGTTCGCTTATTCATACGCAGGATACCATCGCTGTACTCTGACCTTTTCATCGCTTCCTCTTTGTTGCGGCCTCGTTGTCCGTTCATTTTCTCAGTCAATTTGGGAAACACTGCAATTTTCGATGGGCTAAAGTAAAATGGATTCACTCTCTTATGCCATTGTGTCACAAAGCTCTAATCAAAGAAGGTCAATAAAATGTTGAATCTGACACATATGGCAGTGGTGGATTCTGTTATCGAATACAATGCAATCAAGTCAAGAATAAACGTATGCGTTTCCATTAAAAAATACTAGCTAATAGTTATCATAATCAAAATCGATGGTTTCCTTAAAAAATAACATGAACATCTTCTTAAACACAGTTTTATGATTAATATACGTAATATCATCATTATAAATAATATTAAGGTTTAAAAAACAATTTAGAACTTATGTTGTTAACTTCAATTACACCACTACGCCGCTGAAATAATAACCCACATGCATGTTTTTTATGTCAAGGGATTTTGTAATTTTACTTTAGAAATTAATGATAAAAAGTACCTCAAAAGGATGTCACAAACAATATTGGTTCCGATTAAAACAAAAGACGACAAAACATTTCTATAAAACCGCCCGTAGCTCAATAACACAATTATCATGTTTATATGTATATTTCGGAAAATATTTGGCTTGAAACTTCGAATGGAATGATCTATGTTTATAAATTTGTAAAAGTATAAAGCAAACATATAACCAAATCCTACTTGAGGGTCCCACACCATAGAAAAACATTTGCCCACCGACTATGAAATTAGCAGATCAATTTGTCCTGAGTGGTTAATGTCTTCAACGTCGAGTGTTGTCAATTAGAATTATCTTTTTAACCATCGACTTGGTTAAATGGTCTTAATTTATTGCAAATCAAACGTTCGTATAAACATGTCACTCAAATACAATAAAGTAATTTCGCAAATAAAAACACTTCACTCAAATGCTATCAATAAATGTCGCAAAAAGACACATCGTCGTGGCGACAACTAAGAGGAGGTTGTAAAATCTGAACCCTTAATGATCATCATCATGATGATTGCGATGATGGTGGCGATGATGACTACGACGTCGACGCGGATGATGATGATGACGATGACAACAACGATGATGACGATGACGACGATGACGGTGATGATGACAATGACGACGATGACGTCGATGATGATGATTTTGATTATTATTTTGCTTATGATTATGCTTGTTATGAGCATGTGCTTGCATGATGATAGTTTGGTACAAGAAATACAAATATAATATATTTATATTTAGATTAAATTATATAATAATAATAATAATAATAATATTAATAATAATAGTAATAATAANTTCGGACACAACAACTTTCGGATGAATAGTATGGAGTCTTAAATTTATGTTAATAACTTGAAGATAACTCGTTTTGTTGATATTTATTTGTGTTTTCATAATAATAAAATGTATTAAATCTTGTAAATGAGATATTTGACTAGTTTTATAAAAAAGATGTTTATAATATGTTTTGTTTTACATTTAGACTTGAACTAGTTTTGATATGTAAATGGAGTATGTAATCCTAATATATGACAACCGACATGCATACTTTTTAGTAAGGCGGTTTGATTAAAAAATTCAGGGCAAGCGCCTACACTTTATTTTTCAGGCGCGCAGACAGAGAGGTCAACAGCGATGACCGACTTTGCAGCTGTCACTTTGTCGAGGGCCTTAAGGAGAATGGACCAACAATTGTTGTGTACAGCAAAACTGTTGGTAGCTTCCCAGATGTACCTACAACACCGAGGTAAATTAACAGATGAATACCGAGTCCGTGGACAACTGAAATTATAATTTTTTGGTGGGATGAAATATTGCATTGGGGTGGGGGGGGTTACAACATTTGAAATATAAATGATTTACAATGTGATTGTCTAAATGTGTTTCATTGCATTTACACATATTCACATAACATTTACACATTGTATTTATAACATTCCGATACATTGTAGATGTCGATAGTTCATAATAGTACATAATAGTATTTGACCCCAGTTTGTATGAATTTTGAAGCACAACAATCTCTTAATATACTTTGTCCCTCAATAAGTTAAAACGTATTCTTTTTTCACAAGCATACGAAAAAGGCCTAAGCTAGATGATGCCCAGATAGTTGATGTTTCTTATGATCAAGCCATTTCAACTGGAGCTGTCCTGGATCACAGCTATCATCTAGTGAAGCCATATACTGATGATGTCCATGTGGAGAACCCAACAAATCATGCAAAAGACGGGAAATTTCTTAGTGTAATAGTATTTTTATACTTTAGTTAGATTTTTCTGTAGATTTATAAAATAATGTCATTTTAATCATTTGATTTTAATTTCTGACTTCAATTAGGCCCATATCCACAAAGCTCCTAAGGCAAATCTTAAATTAAGTTGGACTTTAGTGAAAATTTTGAATTCCATGTCTACAGTGAACTCTAATGCTGTGCACTCAAATCCGGTAAAAGCATCAGGGTATTTTGAATCTAAAACAGCATAATAGCATTAAAAACTAAATTGAAGTACAATTTAATCAAGTATAGACTTAAGGACATTTTATTTCTGCCTTTAGTTAATAGACATGGACATGACAAAAAGTTTACCTTATCAATTAAACATGATTTACCATAGCTGTACCTTTCGTCTGCCTTTTTTTTTAGAATCTAATACAATGTTCTTGATTTGTGTTTTTTTCAGTTCAAGAATTGAAAAAGAACAGTCGAGAACTGGAAAACGAGCTCAGAGTGCTTCAAATGCAGAAAAGTGGATTCTCCATCAAGGATATTATAAATGATACAGACAAGGTATGTGAACTAAACTAAATATTAATGCTGGCTTCAAGCTTAAGGTGCCCTATCAGAAATATTTATTAAAAAATCCTTTATTTTATTCCTTGTGTATATTTGATGAAAAATCAAACAAGAAATATGTACTGGTGGTTTTGTAAAAGTAAACGCTATTATTTTTGTCACATTATAAAATTTTAAGTTAGCAGTTAGAAAGGCAATAATAAATATAGTGTAGTTGACAAATTGGTTTGTATCACCCCTCTGTAGAGTGTTAACCCGCTTCAACATATAATATAAATTGATATTAATTATTGTAGATGCTGTTGTATACATCATTTCCACCAGATGTTTTTGAAGTGTTGGTGAACATGGTCAACAGGATGTCACCCTTCAATTACTATTCTGGCTGGACAGTGTCATGTTTTACGGTTGAGGACCAACTCCTCATGACATTGATGAAGCTGCGGTTCAATTGTAAGGACTTGGATTTAGCACTTCGGTTCAATACTAGCAGGGGCACTGTTTCAAATATAATTAATATCTTCATCTGTGTGTTACATGAAATTTTATTTGAAGGAGTTCTACATAGTGTTGGAATACCAAGTCAACTTAAATGTAAAGGGTCTATGCCAACAACTTTTGATGATTTTACTTCTGCAAGGATAGCAATTGATGCAACAGAAATAATACAAGATGTTCCATCTGATATGAACTGTCAAGCTCTTTCCTTCAGTAATTACAAAAGCAGACATACTGTTAAAGCGGTAACTCGTGTGGCACCAAATGCATCATTAGTATATTGTTCAGATCTTTATACTGGCTCTACATCAGATTCAGCTTTTGTAGAACACTGTACAGTTTTAGACCAGCTACAGCCAGGTGATTTGATTTTAGCAGATAAAGGTTTTAATAATTTTGATAAACTTCCATCTGGTGTCTCGTTAAACATCCCACCTTTTCTTTCTAGTAAAGGTCATTTTACAAAGAAAGAGGCTCTTACTTTGCTTTAAGATAGGATAGGAAGGAGCAGACTCCATGTAGAACGAGCTAATCCAAGAAAAAAGAAATATGGTATTTTAAACCATATTCCGTCACAATATAGGCATTTGTCAAGCAAAAAAGTTCAACTATGTTGTTGTCTTGTGAACCTTCAAGCACCACTGCTGAAGGAAATTGCTGATAAATATGAAATAACACAGTAAGAATTAATAAAATTGTAAAACTGTATTCATATTCATTTGTTATTATTATCTCAAACCATGTTATCTGTTAACATAGACATATGTATATCAATAAAAAGTCAATCTTTCTTGCAAAGTTTCAAAAGGTAAATATGTAATAAAACATATCAAATCATGACACAACTAACATAATGATAGACACGCTTATTCATGAAACAATGGGCAATAACTCATTTACAATTGACAAACTGAACCAAGCTATTGCAAAGCAATGATGTCCCCTACCGGCTCCACCATTGTCAGATTTGTTTGATTTTTTTTTAGTTTTTGTTGCCATAGCAGAATGAAATGACGTGCATAATCTCCATATTGGCATCTGTCCATGTTTCAAGTTTCATTACAAAATATGAAGAACTTTTAAAGTTATAGCAGGATCCAGAAAAGTGGAACAGCATGCACCTGCAACAGTCATGTCCTTTGCCGAACATGGGCTATTGACTTCAATGATGTCTGGTGACAATAGCTGTTGCCCATTTCGCTGCAAGTGAACAGATCCATTGTACTCCCCCTGAACGAGTCCATCTGGAGAGGGACCAAGGATACCAGACTGGTGAAGCCAAATACCTGTGATATAAGAAAAGCAAAAAATAATTTGTAACTTAACCCATACAATTCGATCCACTTCGTATGCTGTATGACACTGTTTAACATGTTTATCAAAATTTGCATTGAAATAGTACCCAAGATGAACTGTGCTGATGCAAACATACATATACATCTTTTACCAATGTTCTACTCTACTACAGTCTACAGTACATTTTCTTATAAACTAATGGAAATACGGCAATTTATAGCATATTATTGTTTTGAAATCTTGCATATGACAGTTTATTTTAAATGTTAAAAAGAATAAAATCGAGTATAGGAAAATCAACTAAAATACATGTATATACATGCCTGTCGGTAATACAGTTGCACTTCCTGCTTTGCAGTAGTCGTCTATAGCATTTCTCTCGTGGGTAATGCCCCACTGGATAGGGGCCCGTGTTTCAAGGTTGTACGCACTAAGAAGGCGTTTCTTCAGAGATACCGTCAACCTGTGGAACGAAGACAAGCATTGATGATAATAACTGACTTTTGCACTTCATCTTACAAGAATTTTTAATGAAGAAAATCAAGTAAATCTTGTAGAATTTATCATGATCTAAAATGCTAAAAACTAATCGGCTCTTCATTAAATAAACACTTCCTTATTTACCTGTTGCGTTTTGCAGCCGATATGATCTGTCCAAAGTTGGAGGCAGTAAATCTGAGCTTTCTGACTGCAGCCCAATATGCATTTTCCCTCTGGCCACTAGTCACAGATGCAGTCGATTTTATTTCTTCTGTACTCAGCAATAGTTTACCCAATAACCATGTGTGTGGCTGTGAGGCTGACAGGTATTCAGGGCTCTGCAACAAGTCTTCAACCAATGGTACTGGCGCTGCCGGAAATGCTGGCTCCTTTGACAGTATCTAATGTAAAGCTAGAATAGAATACAATAAAACTTACTGATATGAATTACACAACATTTGTCCCAATAGTCAGCATTCCTTGGTTCACCAGTGTAACGCCTTTTCCGAACAGAGCCTAAAACAATCAAATGTTGTATATGTATACACACGTCATTATGATAAACCATTGACTATCTTACATATGAACCATTTCACATATTGAAATACATAAAATCAGAGTTACAATGATTTGCAACAGAGATTTGCACTAAAAAATGTAATATCAATGCTAAAATTCTAGCAACTGATGAGATTTTATCATCTTGGTAAAAAATAACTAAGTAAAAATAGGAGGCCTTACATAAAAAATAACAATTGAAAGAATCCAAATAAAACACTTCAACAACAAAATATAACAAGTATGGGATCATAGATTCATACCAAATAATGGTAACACTGTGTCAAAAGGAAACACACCATTATTTTAATGTTTACAAACAAGTTTAAGGCAATGAAATGCTATTTTATCAAGTAACATGACAATGAAAACGTTTGTAAAGTTTCTTTAACTTTTAAACGCTCAAAGTACTTTTTTAACATACATGTATGAATCAATTATCCCATATAAAAAAATAAACGGCTAGAATAATGTAATTCATGAACAATGAACTGGAACAGTTTGGCAACCTGTAAAACGCCCTAGGTTTCCAAGTTCATTATATAAAAAGGATCTGTCCTCAGCAGTAACACTCCGCTTAAGTGCCCTAAATGAAAATGGTTTAAATGTTTTTTTTTTTTTTAATATTTTCTTCATTTAAAAAAGGGGGTACATGTAATGCAGATAATGCCATAATAGTTTTTATTTTTTCAATCATAACATTTCATATTATGATCAGATATTCTGTCATAGGATCTCAAAAGGGTCTACAAATGAAAAATCAGTATGGTCATCAATATTTTAGTATAGTAATCGTACTTTATTGTGCAATTTTGTCACTAAACTATTTAATTCAACGAAGTTTCTCAATTAATATAACATTCACTGGAATATCAACATACCTGCATCCAGTTTGCTTTTCAGGATAAAGTTCACTCATGGTCACTGTTGCCTTTGGTGGCGCAGACTTGAGACGATTCATCCAACTGCACTTGACATCAGTTTTGCTTGCTCTCTTATAACTGAACAAGTATGCAAACAAATCTGATATAATAAATAGAACTATATCTATAGGATTGAGATGTCCAGGTTAAAAAATACTATGAGCTGATTGTAGTATTATTGTAGCCATTTAATAATGGCAATGAGAGAACTAAAACAGTTATCATGTTAATCGCTAGCCTGACTACCCAGCCTAGTGACATGTAATTATGGTTATTCAAATTTATAAATTTAAATAGACAGGCTAGATAACATTTTCATCTGATTTTATTAATGCATGTTATAGGCTTTTTAAATGTGATAAACTGAAGACTGATAAAACACCTGCTTGCTTGAACAATTCAAGAGCATTATTGATTTTGTACTTGTAATAATTAAAACATACAGAAACTCAAAAGAGTTCATTTTTTCAAATACAATTTGCAATGAAATATATGTCAAACAAAAGGCATCAATTAGAATAAGTCACAAAGTAAAAATATAGAATTTCGGCTTAAGCGTACCATTACCGAAGCGTACCAGTCTTAAGCGTACCTCTAAGCAGACTGAAGCATACCACCATATAGTGTTATAATAGTTAATGAACGTAATAATAATTTGTTAGTATCTCAATCTGTGGTACATTTTGTTTATTATGTGTTGTTGATTTTAAATAAAATTGTTCTTGATGTCTTGTATTCTTAATATATTCTAATTATATACAATGATAATTAAGAACAAAAAACTCAGTAGTAATATAAAAAACAATGATTTATATTCTGTTAAAATCGAATAATGTATCCTATATGGACTGTATATAACAGACAATGCCTTTACTTCTATTAATAAATCAGAACTATCTGGAAACCGGACATTTGGTCCTGTCCGGTTGGTGTATGGTATAAAGTGAGATATCTGAATCGGCTTAATGCCGCCATTTGCAATCAAACTAAAATATCACAATTTGATTATAAAATGGACAGAAACGCCAAACGGAAGACTAAAATCTTTAAATCAGTTTTAACCAGCATACTCTGTGCATCATCTCAATGAACGCTGTATCTCTGTCTGATAGCTGAACCAGTTCAAATGGGTGAGCCACATCCCAAGGCACCCAGGAAGGAGGAAGCGCAACATCAATCACTTGTGCAGGCGCTAGACAGCGTGGTCTGAAACGCACAACCTTCACCATTATACCATCCAGTGTAATTTCATGTGTTTGCAAAATTGTTTCATATGATTGGATGAAAACAATATATGTATGCACAATAGATTTAAGTTTAATTGGTGTAACATTGTAAGAATGTGAACAACATAGTTGGGAGAGTAATCAAGCATCCCTTTTTATTGCAAGTAAACGGACATAGTGTGCTACCTGACACAGTGACATGGTAATTGGTTGTTAAAAGTAAAAAAATACATTTTGATTCATTTTACGTATGACATACACCACATTTGGACTTCCTATTATGGAGCTTAGCAAAGCCGCAAAAACCCTGATTTTTTAAATGTATATTTTCGACACAAATCCATTATGTTTTAGTTGTTGTTTTGTGTTTGCTAATATTATATTGTAATGCAAGTATCCCAAACAACAACAGTTTGCCTTTTCCAAATAATTAACGTATAAGCTAAGAACGTTTTCCACCATATTCCGAAAAATAGAAAATTAAAAATTATCTTTTTTCTTTTCTTGTTTTCATGTGTTGCTATCCAATATTAAAAAAAAAAAAAAAATCAACTGCGTAAAACATGTTTATACTGATTTAAATATGCATATTGCATGGTAAGGCACATATTTATTTTGTTGCTTTTCGGTGGTTTATAGAGAAATATCAGTGAATTAAAACTGATAATTCAATATAATATACATAAAATCAAACAGTGAAAATTAACAGTGCAAATTATCGATAATTTTTACCTGAACTATTTTATGGCAAAAATACAAAAATAATCATTTGTAAGCATAACATAAACAGAAAATGTGTTGGTTTCGGTGGAATATTGATTTTAATTCACTCAATATATTTTCTATGATCACTCGTGAATTAAAATCGATATTCCACCAATTCTCACAAATATCCGCTATATATTTTATAAAATAACCTTACGTTATTTTGTCCGTGGACGTCTTTATAGGATACAAACACTGGCCGTCGTCTGAGAGGACTGGTGACTCCAGTTTGCACGTTTTGTTGCGTCATCGATGCAAAGTCAATCATATACTTCCACTTGCGGTTTTCACGCCAGTAAATGTATGTGGTTTGTTTTGCAAGAAACTTAGCCTCAAGCGTATGTTGAAGAGAGTCCTGCAGATATATACGCCCCATAAAACTTCTACATGAATTCAAGCCGGACAACTTTTGAGATTTGCACGATACGTATCGGTAATATAGAAGTAAGCAGGTTTATTAATTTATGGGGGGAAATTCCAGTATATTGTATGATTTTCCAATTGAGATGGAATGTTAATTGCTTCGATCGGTTAACATTCTTCTGTTTGGATACTTGATTGTTAAGCATATGGCAAAAGAGTTCATTGTATTATTTTGTAACGGTACTTGTATTTGCTCGTCAGCTTTATTTTTGCTTGTTAACATTAATTACTAGAGTTGCGACACCTTAAGGGTTTCGCGTGATGGAATGAAGTGGTGAAAAATGTGGGTACGAACATTTTGGGTACGAAAAATAATGTGGGTACGAAAATTTTGGGTACGAAAAAAATGTGGGCACGAAATTTTGGGTACGAAGACATTTGGGTACGAAAATTTTGGGTACCAAAAAAAAAATGCCAACAAAAATTTGGGGTACAAAAACTTTGGGTACGAAAAAATGATGCCAAAACAATGTAAAAATAATTTGGGTAGGAAAAAACATTTGGATACGAAAAAAAATGGGTATGAAAAAAAATTGGGTACGAACAATTTTGTGTAGTAATTTTTTGTATTAGGAAAGATGGGGTACCTTTAAGTAAACCGGCAGGGGTTCTGAAATATTTTAAAAGTCTACTTGTCCACGGACATCTTGGACTCACAAATTCACTTGTCCGTACCAAAGAAGTACTTGTCCGTATTTTTAATACATGTATAGATAAAGGAAAAGTTCATTACTAATTAGGCAAATAATACAAACATACACTTTTGTTTTATTTTATTTTGCATTGCATGTGGCAACTGCTTTTCTCGTGAGATGTCAAAGTGTCTCTCCTGCACACGGGCTGACCATTATATAAACCACTACTTTTATCCGCTAATAAAGGAAACGCCGTACAAAGTTTACATTTACACACACCGGCAACGTTTTCAAGCCAAGGGAAATCAATTAGCCAACACTCAACAAATTCTCGTTTCCGCTTAACACGTAGGCTTTATCATATTCATACTTGGTTTTTTCTTCTTCTCCGACGCTGAACTGATTTGATCATTGGTCTGATTCGCGTCATGGCTGGATATTGAAGTGGTTCTATTTAAAAAAAAACATCTAATGTTTGCAGCATGTCGGAAGAACATGTATGCGGCAATTTGCAATGTACGAAAAATGTTATCTTATACGTGATTGACTGTTGTTATACACACGTGAGCTGGGTTTTTTACTGAAAATGTTATCTTATGTGTGATTGGCTGTTGCTATATACACGTGGACTGGTTTACTACATTAAAAAATTATTATCGGAAAATTACCTACCTTGCAGTTGAAAACGTGTGCCAGTCCGCAGATTAATCATTAGCTATTTATATAAACTTTCTTTTTTGATTTTCGGAAAATAGAGTAGTAGTTTCGTTCTCGAAAAATGTTTACCACGGAAATTTAACTTGTCCCCGGACAAGCCAGCTTTGAAAAACTGCTTGTTCGGAAGGGAAAATTGACAACTCGGACAGCTCGGACAGCTTATTTCAGAAATCCTGACCGGGGCACCCAAAAGTATCATTATAAAATCGGTGTACGGTGAAGTATACTTCAGAGAACCCGGGGTACGAGGAAGTAGTACCCATGGGGAAATTGACCCATTCCGCAAAAGTTAGTATTATTATTTTTTTTACTTACATAATTATCCTTTGAGTACTGCGTATGGGTGGGTACGATGTTTCGATGCAATCCCAAAAATGCCAAATATCTGCCCGTGACTTCTTAGTTCCAGTGCTGATGATTTACCAGTTTTTTTTCCACTGTATAAGTACAAAAATATTCCAGAAATGACTACGGGTAATTAAGTTCTCTTTTATGACAAAAAACGGCGTCAAACCTAAAATCGTTCTCAGTTGCATACCTTTTTTTAAGGGTATTTCACAAGTTTCGATAGCTATTTTACTGAATGGATATATCCCACAGTAAAATGACGTTATACGTTGCTGCTCGCGTAAGACGGTGGTGTTTTTTTTATATACATGTATATACGCATGCTGCTTTGATAAATATTGAATCGCTAAAACTTTTTACCAGTCAATTTAAATAAAGTATTGATTTTTGTGGATATTTTACTTGGGTGTTTCTAATTAATATATTTTTTATTTTTAGTGCCCACCATCACAAAATTTAAGCTGGAGATAACACAATGTGACATTGATAGAACTTAAATTACATGAGAGAACAAGCAAGTTCAATGTTATTGTTATGTTGGCAAAAACAATATGTCCCCCAGTATAGACTGGGGGACATAAAAACTAAATATACTATACACAACAAGCTTACCTCAATCACAACTTTAATGCAATGCGTATAACATAAAGTAACAATGATATGCCCTTTCATTTTTTGTTCTAAAAATAATTTTAAACCACACTATTTTTTAATAACATTAATTTTGTATTGAATGCTAACCAATATGACCCAAAGCACGATTTTACAAAGCCGTAATCCTGTCGCAGCGAGTTATTTTATTTAGTTTACCATTATCAGTGTTCTTTGTAAGTACCGGCAGCAGGCGATTTTTCCGGATACAATCGCTCTAGATGCCGGCTACTTTTCCCAAATATATCAATAAAATGTCACAAATGCTTTCGTTTTATTGCATAGTTGCCAGCCATATAACTGGCTACTCAAATATTTCTGGACAACAGTGAATTATGCATGACAAACACACACTACTAAAATATATTTTNCCGTCTGAAATTCCGTCACACTTTGCGTTTAGGTTTAGAAAAATGTGGAAAAATGGGCCATTTGTCATCCTATTGTGACAAGCCTTGTTTAGTTTTTGCCCTGTGTAAATGTTATACTTGTTTTTTTGTCATGAGCATTACTTGAAACTATAAGTTATATCGACTTTTCATTTGCATTTTAGTATATTACTGTCACATAAACAATCAAGTAAATAATGTCGCTATAAACAACATAATGAGATCATAATGGGATCATTTGACGACATGTGTTTGCTTTATTCCACACTGCAAAGAATATCCCACTAATATGGCCAATTAGCAAAGTTGTATGCCTTTAAAGAACCTTCGTGATCTGAAAATAATTATCGGTAACCCCCCTTTTTTATTTAATATTTTTTACCAATTGAGATGAGCAAATAAAAATACACAAATTATAACATTTTAAAACTGTTTACAAAACGATCATACACCCATAAAAAGATTTTCAATTAAATTTTGAATATTAAAACTAAAGTTTTGTTCAGCTTCAAAATTTAACTTACAACATGAAAAGCTCTGATAATGTCTTCCCGTTCAACACAAAGATCCTCTGCATTCTCTGGTGCCATGTTTTGAGTGATTGGGGACCGGGATGTCCATATATAAGAGCAATTGCTGTTGCCTTGCCTAACAGGCAATACTGCTTTTCGATAAGATTTTTGGCATCCACTCGAAATGAGCCAAGTTCAAGGAAGTCTGACTTTTCAAACAACAACGTAAAGAACTCTCTTCTCAGTCTATCAAAATCTTCACCATCTTCCCCAATGACATTGATCCTGATGCTGCCCTCCCACTGACTGGTAGACAGATCTCCAAGCTGTTCCATGGCTGTCATTAGAAAATGTCCACGAACAACATCGAGTGTACACGGAGCTTCTTTTTCTATTTTCTTCATGATTGCTATACAAATAATAATCAGGCTGACAAGCCTTCAGTGAAAACGAAGGGCAAAAGAAAGGCTTAGGTTTTAAAAAAAGTAGGGGAGAAATTAGCAATTAGAGACCAAAATGTAGGGATATTTTCTTATTTGTTACACACAAAAAATATGTTCGTTAATGTATTTATTAAGGTTATAGATTAATACCAACACTCAATATAACAGAAAATCCATTAAGATTCACCCTTACAAATGTAATGTCCATTTCAGGATTAAAACTAAACAATAACAAATGTTCAGTTATGACACTAGGTTCATTAATTCACAAAAATGTAAATTTTAACCCAAAGATCTTTTTTTAATGGAATTGCCTACATGCAACAGCGCATGGGGATAACACTGTTTAATACAACAAATACTACTACGGAATACAATATTTCAAATACATTACAGGAATTCAAAAATGATATCTTGCACCCTATGTATTTTCAGTTTAAATCCACTGAGCATCTTCCACCATAGACGGACGGACAGACAGGGGTGAATCTTAATTCCCTCCACCCATTTCAAGTTTCATTGCACTTCACAATTGATATCTTTCAGCCTATGAAGTTTCAATTTTGTACCACTAATAGCTTTTAACATGGACGAACGAACGGACGAATCTTAGTACCGTTCACCATTTCCAATATAAAGAAGTGAAACACAAGAAGCTGCAGCCGTATTACATTTCTTATATATTGCTGGGCCAAGTGTGAGGTTGAGCGCTCTATAACCAGGTTTAAACCCCCAATGCGTTGCATTGACCGTTCCAAGGCGGTGACCCCAGCTTTATTCTTATTTGTGTTTATGTTGTTTTGTATTGTGCTGTATTGTGCTGTTTTGTACTGTTTCGGCAATCGGTCACTTGCCATAAATAAAGGACCAACTAATTGTTTATAATAAGATTTCAATACTGCTCCAGCAGCTGGAGTTTCACTTCTTTATATTGTATGAGAGAGCTGCGTCT
>VMBQ01007504.1:0-44406 GCA_007657795.1 Dreissena rostriformis | reverse complement strand
GGGAACATAGCCGTTATTCGGCTATGAAATCGGGCCAAAAAAAACCCTGGATGTGTATTACATGAGACACACCCTCTTCGCAGGATGGTCATTTGTGGTATGTCGTATCGCCTCCTGGTGGTTATTTGTGGTAAGCTTTTTCTTAATTGCATGATGAATGAAAAAGTAACAGTCCAGACAAGCTCTTTTATAGCTAAATTTGACCTTCGACCTATAAGTATGACCTTGATCTTTGAGAAAGGGAAACGAGTGATACACGAGACACGCCATCTCCTTACTGTGGTCATTTGTGGCCAGTAATTTGAGAACTGCATCATACAAAGTTACAATCTGGAACACCTGTACATGTCCAAATTTAACCTTTCACCTCTGAAGAGTGACCATGGCCTCTAAAGTACGGAGACAGGTCTTACATGGGAAACTTGGTCTTGTGATGGTGTTCAGCAATTTTAAAAATGCATGAATAATGACAAAGTTACTGTCTAGACAAGCTTGGACAAACACACATGGCACATATATACTCTCAACCATTGTGAGTCAGATATCAATAAATTGATTTTCTTCAATTATCAGTCATTGGTGTGCTTTAATATTGATCATTTCTCTCTACTTGATACAGAGTTTGTTTTTATACATGGTTGCTGCCTTTGTTCCCAATAGTACGAATTTATTGTACCCTAAGGCTATCAAAACAACTGCTTAACTCAGACCTGTTGACAGCTGCTAAAATGCTTCTAGGAAATCAGTGAAAAATATAGTTATTTCATAGAAACTAATTAATTTAACTTTAGATCACTATAATTTGTAATGATTAAATAATAATTACACTTATTTATCGTGTTTACAGAATGTAATAATGCACAGGCAAATTATGTTGGAAGGAAACAATTAAAATGTGAAGCAGAGAAGCTCAGAAAATTATTGAACGGCGGTAGCATTGACTTTGCTATCATTACTTTCTATCAGGTAGACCAGATTCTACACTTAACTGAACAATCAGCTGAGTTGAGAACCAAAACCCTTCAATGTATATATAATGTTCCAAGAATTCTTGTTAACTTAATGAATTTAACAACAAACATTCTAAAGTATTGTGTTCCTAGAATAGTTAACCCATACTAAACCAACAACCAATCTGATTTTCCTTTCAGTAAGGGATACACAATTGTCATCCACTAAGAAAACATAAAAGTTCAACCACATATGGTTTAAAACAAAGAGCACATGTTGCAGTGCAATAACACTGGAAATGTTTTACATTTAGTTAAATTTGCAATTCTAAGGCGACCCAGTCTTGAGTCTCGTCTCCAACTGAACAATATCCACAGTGGACAACAACTAACAACAATCCACAGAAATGTTTGGGGATAATTAAAACTAACAACACAAACGTGCGATAGAACTCAAAAACAAATTGAACTACAACAAGAAATAAGTTTGTTTTAAAAACCATTTCCAAGAGATGTGGTGCTATTCTGAACATGTAACTTTCAATGTAGCACGAAAACAAGGAAATCAAACAACGTTGGTTACTAATAACATCAAGACACATTATGATAGGTGAAAATACACTAAATTCTCACCTCTGGGGTCAACATTCTTCATCCAGCAACCTGAAATACAGAGAAACGTATGGTAGTGGTTAAAAACATTAATTTAGTGAGAGATTAGTCTTATTTATAAAACGTTGCCAAGAATTTAGAGATACTTTTTATACGGGCTAAATTCTTCGGAACGTCTTATTGGCGAACGATTCAATTTGTGGTGGATATCAGAAAGTTTAAATTTTCATCAATATGCTTAAAATTGCAAAATAACATTACCAACTCATACAGTTTTAGTTCAGAAATCCATTTTTACCTCAAATATCTTGGAATTGAAGTTAAAAGGCANTATTGTGGAAGACATGACCCGTTCATATAGTTTTTGACCCCACTTGACCCAGATTCAAACATGGCCTTCATACGGTCAATATATATCTGACTAAGTTTCACTTAGACCAAAACTTAAGTCATAAATGTGGCCTCAAGAGTCGTAACAAGGTTTTTCAAAGATTTGACCTGGTGACCTAGTTTTTTTTATCAACAGGCCCCACATTTAATCTCTAAACTAGGCTAGATATTGTCAAGATAAACATTCTGACAAAGTTTCATCAAGATTAAGTTATGTGACCTCTTGAGTGGTAACAAGGAATTTCTTAGATTTGAACTGGTAACCTAGCTTTTGGACACACTTGACCGGAATTCCATTACATATTGTCCAGATAAATATTCTGACAAAGTTTCATCAAGAATGAGTAATAATTGTTGCCTCTTAAGTGAAAACAAGTTTTTTTAAATATGACCTGGTAACCTCGTTTTAGGACACCTATGACCCAGATTCCATTTCGACCTAGATAATGTAAATTATAAACATTCTGACAAAGTTTCATCAAGATTGGATACAAAAATGTAGTCTCTAGAGTATTAACAAGCTAAAAGTTGACGACCCACGTACAGTAGAAACCACATGCCGACGGACGACAAACATTGGTTGATCACAATAGCTATGATCCTTGAGCACAGGACTGGTAAGCTTAATAATATATAGTTACATAAAATTTTATACTAAATTTACTTTTCAGAAGTAGGACACTTTTTCATTAGATATGGTTTACTGTTGGTTTTATGAACTTGTGTTACTTGATTTTTTTAGTGACTCAAATTGCACAATACATGCCTGTAAATGAAGAAGCAAAATGCACTTGAATCAAACGTGACAAGATATTATAATTTCATGTGAACAGACAATTTTGTTTTTGCTAAATTATTTACACTTGGTTTGTTTACTATGAACTGAGTTAACAAAACATAGCTGCCTGGAGAACATTGCAAAACGTGCACAGTAATTGATGAACATAACACTGCAGTTAAAAGGACTTGGGTGGGGGGAAACATGAAACAGCAGAAACAAACAACGGATTAGCAGGTGACATGCAAAGTCAGTGGTTTCTGTTTTTGTATATTGAGCAACATTGAGGAACATGTTCTAAAGGTTTAAACAATTTAAAGGTCCGAATAATGAAATGAAGCAACCAGCCACTTAAATTTCAAGTAACCACCAAAATATTCCAAACGGGAAAGACGCCATCCACCCACACACCACCCACAGATGNAAAATTAGCATTTTCTTTGATTTTTTTTTCTAAGACCACTATCAGAATAGCAAACAGTTTGGATCCTGATGAGACGCCACGTAATGTGGCGTCTCATCTGGATCCAAACTGTTTGCAAAGGTCTTCAAAATCCGGTTCCAGCGCTCAAAGGGTTAAACTGAAGCAGAGCTGAAGAGTGCATGATATGGCTTCATGTGTGCGAACACTTACGTTAAGGATATATATTGAACTTCTGTACTTTGGGATGCCTAGAGTACATGGTAGTATCAGAAAAGGTGTTTGAACGTTTAAAGGCAATGACCCCAGTTTTAATAATTTGTTGACTAATGTGTTAGTGTTCAATGTTATGTCTCGTACTGTTTGGGTAATAGGTCACCTGAACTTAATAAAGACATGCAGAGATTTTGATCTTAATAATGTTTCTCGAGTTTCTGTTTTTGAATATTGAGCAACATTGAGGAACATGTTCTAAAGATTTAAACAATTTAAAGGTCCGAATAATGAAATGAAGTAACCAGCCACTTAAATTTCAAGTAACCACCAAAATATTCCAAACAGGAAAGACGCCATCAACCCACCCACCACCCACAGAGGCCGTTTACTGGAATCTAGTCATCGCAGTATGAAATCACTTTCTTACCTGGTAATCGGGAAAGTGCATTTTGGGATCTATGATGTGCATGTTTATTGCAGATAAATAGTGTACGTGCTTTCTTGATGAGCTGGTTAATTAAGAACTGGAGCAGTAATAGTTACAATATGACCTTGCATTTTCATACACAACACAAGCATATGGCACAGGTTTTCTAAACATATAGTGAGCGGCCGGGCAGTTGTGATCAGTCTGCATGTTAACACAGCAGATAATCTAATCATGTATTTCTGATGCAAAGACACAACTGTGTCCGCGGTAAGCCAACATATGTCATAATAACTTATTTGAATGGAAAACAGATAGCTCGGTCTGGCAGTTTGGGTCTGTCTTCACATCTTATGGGTACTTTTGTAGAAGCAAAATTAACATTCATGACTCAGACAGAATTCTGTTTATTGATTGATACACATGTATAATGTACCTTCTTTAGAAATGTAAATTACTCAAGAACAATTTGCAAGTCAACAAGTTTCAACTTCAACAACTCAAGAGAGATTTTTTTGGTTGAATTTGAGGCAGAAAATTGACCCCATTCCCAAGTACATATTTTTCCAAAACATATCAACACCTATTTCATAATTNTGCTAAAATGTTGTCTGCTGAATTTCTAAAATTAGCATTTATTCGATTTTTTTTCTAAGACCACTATCAGAATAGCAAACACTGTTTGGATCCTGATGAGACGCCACGTTCTGTGGCGTCTCATCTGGATCCAAACTGTTTGCAAAGGCCTTTAAAATTCGGTTCCAGCGCTCAAAGGGTTAATGTACCTTCTTTAGAAATGTAAAATACTCAAGAACAATTTGCAAGTCAACAAGTTTCAACTTCAACAACTCAAGAGATTTTTTTGGTTGAATTTGAGGCAGAAAATTGACCCCATTCCCAAGCATATATTTTTCCAAAACATATCAACACCTATTTCATAATTTTAGTAAAAAAACATGATTTTTTCCCTATCGGCATTACCCTTTCCCCAATCCCAAAGCGGTGAAAAAACACTTGATTTGCACAAATGGGAAAATCAGTAAGTGTGGAAAAATGTTCACCATATGAGTATGCAAGGTCAAATGTGGAATAATAGTGCATAAAACTGTTGTTTAAGGCTGTACATACTTAGGTACTTCATACCCGGTATACCCATTACTCCACCGTAATCTGTGTACATAGGACTCTTGGCTGAAAATGTGTGCAATTCTTAAATGTCTTAAATTAATTCTATATGGTGAACACTATGGTGCTTCCATAAAAAAAAGTTTACTTGATCATCAGTCAAACTGTGTGAATGCTGGCAGGCACAACGTCTGACAAAAGATGAGAAACATTCACAGGTAACAAGCATGGGTGTCTCAGATTGATGAAATGCCTGACAAGATGCCAATCAAAACCGAAAATGTGTCTGACAGGTCCATTGAAGGCTTTGAGGAATGAGTAGTCTAAGACTTAATAATACTGGATAAAAGTTTTAGTTTCAATTGTTTATTAGCTTGCAGTTCTGCATTGTACATCTGTACTGAAGGCAAATACATTTGAAGTTTGCATATCAAGATTTGAGCCACATTCTGGGAAAATGGGGCTTAATGCATGTGCGTTAAGTGTCATCCCAGGTTAGCAAGTGCAGTTTGCACTGGCTAATCAGGGAGGACACTTTCCGTCCAAACTGGATTTTCACTTAGAAGAGACTTTCTTTAAAGGAAAAGTCCAATAAAAGGGGAAAGTGTTGTCCCTGAAAGGCCTGATTTGCATGTTTGGCCTGCACAGGCTAATCTGGGATGACAATTTAAGCACATGCATTAAGCCCGCATTTCCGGGAATGACGCTTATTTGTGTTTTACACCATTTAGAGCAAATTAAAATCACAGATCATAATTCAGATGGAAGAATGTAAACATGTTTAACTGGTTTGGTTTAACAAGAATATTATTTTCCATCTACAGATTCAGTATAATAAATTATTAATTTTACAATCTATATAAATGTAACTTAACTCCTATGGAATGTAGATCTACATATTGAAGCAAACATTCAGAACATAAAGCACACAATATTGAATATTATGCCATACAGGTACTTGTGCATTTCAAACATTCAGAACATAAAGCACACAATATTGAATATTATGCCATACAGGTACTTGTGCATTTAAATCATTTATGCCTAGGGTCTAGAAAAAAGGCCTTGGCAAACAGCGTAGACCCAGATGAGACGCAGCATGATGCGGCGTCACATCAGGGTCTGCGCTGTTTGCTTAAAGGAATTTCTGTTAAGAAATATTCTAAATATAGAAATAAATATATTAGACACCCATAATTTGGAAATAAATTGGTGCAATTTAGAAGGATGGGAGAGTCCACTAGGCATAAATGGGTTAATTAGATTTACATGCTCCATTTTAACAGGTACACTGAACACATGCTTTAATGGTCTAAATGTAGTACAAGTTCACACTGTCTAATCGTGATAAAATACCACACTGTGTAACATGACAGAGTTCAAGATCAGATCATGTACATGAATCATGAACAGGTTGCTTACCAGTATACACACAAGAAAACCATACACATTGCGAGACTATAAATGTATATTAACACAATCATATGCATGATGTACATTACAAATTTTTCAATGCTTCACATGACATATAGTTTGTAATGTTTGTATCAGCATTTGTGTTAGACTGTTTTGTTACACTTTTTGACATAAGATTAACCCTAAATATTGAATGTGTGAATCACATTAATAATTATTTGATCATTTCCAACTTTTAGCCAAATAACATGAATGTAGTCTCGACATTCCACCATAACTAAGCATGTTTAAACTTAATGCCAAGGCATAAATAAAGCGCCATAATGATACCCACTAGCAGCCAAAAGTACATATTTTTGTAAGAATTCCAAGCGTAAAGAAACAAGTTGCTGCATTCAATAAACACCCATGCCCCCAGAGGAAGCCTGGTCAATATCGATTCATTGGTCCGTGAATAAGTGAAAATGACTTTGGACTTTCTGAATCAGTCTACAGGGCCTTTTCTCACTGTTTTGAGAATATGACCTATAATTATTGATGAAAATTACCTAAGTTACATAAAACAGAAAACGCTAAAAATAAAGATATCAGTAAAATAGAAACAACAACTTCAAATTCTATACTTATAAACTTCTATTTCACCTCTATTTTCAAACATCTGAAAGTAAATTTCAACTGTTTGGAATTTTGAGACTGGCATGACCGAATACCGACAATAAAATCAGCCGGAAAAAACCCTGGTCTAATTCCAAAAAAAGGTCAATGTCAAGGTCGAAAAGAGGTAAAAGGTAATGTGGGTGTGTTGATAGTTTTCATAAATAATATCCATGCAATTATCACAGCTTTGTAGCATGCTGTAACGATGTCAGACGAAACGCATCATTTGGGTTAACCAAGAATTTAAACCTTCTGAATAAGTCCTAAAGTAGGTCAATGCCGAGGTCAAAACAAGGTCAGGTGATGTGGGTATGTTGAGAGAGATGCTCAAAATAGCATCCATGTATCGAAGCTTTCTAGAAAACAGTATTAATGTTATACGAAACATGTCTTTAAACCTTGTAAGGATGGACTGACTTAATACATTACAGATTAATTTCTACAAAAACACCCCAAAGTAAAGGGTCTATGGTTTGTGGACTCCTGCCTACCCCGCTATTTATATCTCTGTTTTCCACGATCAGGGCTTACTCGGCCTGGATATACTTAAAAAGTTTAATAGGAAAAATTGCATGCGACTCATTGGAATGCCGATCATTTTTGGGGTAATTATTACCCAGCATCTATTGATGCTGAGAGGAATACAGTGATTGACCTATTTTTTGTTCTTTTGTCCGTACAAGGTTAATTATTGGCGACATACTTTGCTAAACATAATTTAAATATTGCTTCCTAAAAAGCCTTGGTGCTTGCATAGATGGTTTCTATGACAACTCACAAAACATCCACATCACATGAACTCATTTTGACAGGACGTTAGCCTACTATTTGACTTGGACTCGGATGGTCCAAAGTCTTGGTTGACCCAAAATGACGAGTTTCGTGTGACATAAATACTGCATGCTACAAACCATTAATACTTACATGGATATTATCTATGATTACTTACACTGACCATTTTTCCTTCTTTATAAAGTACGTTAACAGTAAATGGGGGTTTCCCAATATGGAAACAATTACAAAATTCCCAATACATTTCTTTAAAAAAAGATGAAAATTGCGTCAACTTGGTTCTTAAATCGAGTTTTGGGCATAAATTAAAATAAAAGTGTTTATTTTTGTACAAGCACCTTGCTGGATTAATTAAGGTTAAATAAAACAGCATGTTTGATCAATTTGTCCATTTCAGTTTTAAATTTCAATCGATTTCATCAGCATTTTTTTAACTTTTAAGGAATGAGTAATACAAATCTGCAAATTTGGGCCGTATGGTCCGCAAATCTGGGCCGTATAGTATAGGGCTGTATGGTCCATGGTCCATATGGTCGGTATACCCCTCATTTTGACGTTGACATTAAGCTTTTTTTTATTTTGCCTTATTCAGAAAGTGCAAACTCTAAATTACACCCAAGGAGTAACAAAAAACATGTATGTTTCCAGTTACAGGCTCAAAAAAATGAGGGTCGGTAGGTCGGGATTTTTTTTTTTGGTTCGAAAATTATCGGCTTTATTTGATGTTCGTTCTCATTTCGTACCAACATGTTTTAAATAATTTAAATCAAAGTTGTGAACAAAACAGTTCAAGATATTACAAATAATAACCTTATTGAGATAATCAAGTATCCCTTATTCTCATAAAATCGGCCCTCCTCATTGTATCGTGACTTTAACCAATACACTCGGAAAAACCCTCAAAAAGTGCAGGACGGTCAATGTTTTTCAATTTTTAGAAGTTTTATTTCATATGCCGTATATAAATGACTTTTAAGACGATCATTTTTATATGATTTCAGGTTTGGATTGGAAAGTAGGTCATGTTAAATCCTGGGTGATGATGTGATTTTTAAATTATTTAAGACATAATTGTGTAGTTTGCTAATGGTTTATTAGTAGGTTTATAGAATAGTTTATAATCCGCTTATTAGTGAAAAAAATGTAACAATTGTCACAGAACAATATGAGCAAGAGTTTGTTTTTCCATTAGAAAACTATTTATAGAACAAGCATATGCGCATAGTGACAAACCTTAGCAACCAATCAGAAGGGCCGATATGATGAGACTCTGTGTACATGATACACAATACTACAGGGAGCTTAGTCAAGCCAGTATTTTGTCAAAACATTGCCGATTTTAATGCAGTTTTATGTTGCTATGCCCTAGAACACATGTTTAACTAAATATTGACACATAAAACAGGTTTGTTTTTAAATATTTTCACTTCAAATATTAAGATGTATTCATTAAGAGGGCCGATACCACGGGTTAACATGCTACTGTTTCAGACTTGAGGTTACGATTTCATTTAATAAAACACGGAAACGTTTACATAAAAACGAACGGGAAGCTGTCAAACTTTGCATTAAGGGAACGATCCGTTTTTATAATTAATTATAAAAAACTACCGAAAATTAAATAACAATAATTTGAAATAATTTTTAAATTGTAGTAACCTTTTAAAATAAGTCAGGTTTTATTTGATAAAAATATGACTGCCTCATCATTGTATTTTTTCCGCTACAGTACAGGCAGCGTGTACTTGGACAAAAACGCGTGGTCGCGGNAGCAATCGCATTCCAGCCGCTTTGGATGGCCCTGTACAATGGGGAACAACCGGTGACGTCACATTTGTTTACATCTGCTCCTGAAAAAAGGGCAGCTATGTAAAGACTTTGCAGCTAAGTTTTTCAAATAAAAAACATCAACGCAGATTGGATAATTTGCTCTTCTCATATCATTGCAGCCCGGGACTGTTTTTGTTGCTGTTGAGATCATCTCAAATGCTCAAAATGTTGTTCAGTCCAAAAACATGCCGGAAATGCGCATTTGCTACTAATTGCAAACAGAAACACAAATGAATGCAGACTGGGTCTTAAAACCAGATGACAGCGTGATCAAATAACGAAATTGAAAACATACAACATTACTTGAATGTGTGGAAGTACATTGCACACTGACAAATATATCATGATATGCACACGTCTTATTAACATATGGAAACGTTCATTTCAGCACTATATCTATCTGAATTGTTTATTTAAATGTAATTATCTTGAGCATTAAGTCCAACGCATGCATCTGTCATATTACAGTATTTAAGGAAACGTGTACAAGAGGATCAGTTTGACAATTTTCTTAAATTATTGGTGCTTATTTTTGGAATATAATCATGTTGTGTATGGGACACTTAACACTAGGAAAGCGTACGTGGTAGGTAAACACGCCCTTAACGAACCAATATCGGCAAATAAGAATATTTTATTTATTTATTTATTTTATTTTTTGTACAAATTTTTATTCAGATAATCCTTATACCAATATTAATAAGTTTTACTATTACCCAAAAGTAAACGATGAAATTATAGCATTTTAGTTTTTTTTAATCTAACAACAGTTGCATTGTCATAGATTATTTACCATTTGAATGGTCTAACCCTATACTTCATTTTACAAAGGAAGAAAAATAAAACCTTTCACTGACATACTTATTTATTCCACTTGATTGAATTACGGCAATTATGCAAACACAAGACTGAATTTTGGAAAAGATGCAAATTTATGTTCATCTGATATATTCTGATACGACAATTGTCTTTGGTTAAATATCCCAAATAAATGAATGCTTATGTTAATATCATGTGTATGCTCATGTGTCTGATTTCAAATAAAAATAATTGACCCGAATGAAAGCGCGCACACACGTTACAAATGACGGTTTAACTTGGCAAAAAACACTATCAATTACCCATTTCCTTTGTTAACCCTTTGAGCGCTGGAACCGGATTTTGAAGGTTTTTGCCNATTACACGTTCATCCAAAATTCTTCCTGTGCAAATGATGATAACGACGTATGGAAGATATGCAATCAAACAATCCCGCAAAACCAGATTAAGCTGTTTAGTAAACGATAACAAGGCATGTCAACACAGTATGTATCTTACTCGTAATAACTGCATCATATTGCTGATTGCGTCCTGCAATTATATTTCTCTAATTTACATTTTATTCCACGAATCATCTCGAAACTTTTTATTTTATAACATAATAGGAATATAAAACTCATCAACATATACACCCATCCGTTTAATACGTGAAAGCAATTTGACATATGATTGTAAAAAGGATCTTATATAAACACAAACTTTCATATCATTATTTTGGACAAAGAAAAGATGCAGGTAATTGCTTCCGTGGTTTATTCATTCTATCTCAACAAATACTCAAAATATTATCATAAATAAGTATCATATTATCGTCTGTTGTCGGTCTGTCAGTCGATAACTAGAAAAGATCTTATGATTTGATCACGTGGTAAATGTAAACCAATTTATGACGTGACTTAATTGCTAAAGAGGTCAAATACCAGGAAACTGTCACAATCTTTAAAAAAAATCTATATTTACATTGGCCAAGATCGGACATGCAACACGGCGCGATGTCAGCCCGACACCAGATCCAGGATACTGCCGTTGTTTTTACCGCCATATCTCAAAGATTCTTAAGGGGGCACACTACAGTTTTTCACAAATCGGCTCCTGGCTGCNTTGTACATGCAAAGCAAAACAAAATAAAGATGAAAATATTCTTTCTTATTTTATTTTATAACATTACATTTAATATCTTTTCATCTCCATAATATGGATAGATAAATAATTCGTTTTGTTATTTTAACAAAGATCATTTTTTAATAAGAAAAATAGCCTTGTCGACAAAGATTGTATATTAGATATCAATTGCAATACTTTGTGGACAAGTATGTGGTAACCACTGTGGTGATGCATTATTGATGCGTTTTTAGATGGTTGCTATTAAGTAATTAGTCATTTAAGTTGTTATCATTGCAGATGTTTACAGATGAATTTTCCAATCCTGAGCTTACCAAGTTTAGATCTTACCGTCAGTTTATTCTGTGTGTGGATAATATATTGTTTTCATAATGTGTTGTAACTGACATTTTTAACACATACAAAGTTTTATTGCAGACTGAAACAGTCATTCTTCATCAAATAATTGCAAAGATACAATTTGATTGACCCGCGTGAATATGAAGTATACAATGACATACATATATATCTTGTTTCTTTTTTAATCAGTGCGTCACGCAAAAGGACACATACTATGCATGTTAAAGTATGTTAAGGAAATCAAATGTAAACAATGTGTTTGTTTTTCTCGAATAATGTGGGAGATGCTTGATAACGTTGAATATAATGCATTATTTTGTGTGATTTTACTGCTAAGTATGGTAGTGATCGCTAATAGGGCTTTATTGTGTTCTGTGTGCGTGCAAGGCGTGCCGTGTGCGACCATGCTACGTCCTTTATGTCAGAACGAACACTATTACATTCTGATAATAAGATTCTTGTTCATATGTTTTAATAACCCAATATACACTATTTGAATTGATCTGACTTAACTATAAATATTATCATCTTTAAAATATCAGTAACTCCATGTTTTTCAGTGCTTGGATTGGGTTTTATATAGTCGATTATTGCAGATACGTTTATATAAAATACAAACACTTCGAACAGTGCAATGAAACATTATATATCAGATGCAATTTGTAATATAATGTAATATTGGTCTGATCTGATAATTGGATAGTCTGTGATACCTTAGCTTTAAAATCACTGCAGCAGTCAGTTTGCGGTGTATACAAATATATTTGTTACTTTTTAATTTATGACGAACTGACACTTACAATGGAACTGTTACATAAGCGATCTAAATATGGTTGAAAGTGATTGAATAACTTGTATAAATATATCAAAATAATGAGTTTATTCAAACTTTATCCGCAGCATCCTCTTCATAAACATTTACAACATATACGAATGAAAAAATAGTCTCTAAAATGTTTATTTTAACATATCAACAACCATGCCTCCACCTCATGAACAGTTATAATAAATGATGTACATATAAACAAGTATTTGAATAATTATATAAATCAAGAAACAAAACAAAACCAGGTCGTGAAAGTGAGTCTTATTAAAGTATTACAAATTAGTGTGCAATCACATGCTAAATTGTGGCGTGTTCTGGGGAAAATGGGCAAAATGCTTGTGCGTAAAGTGTCATCCCACATTAGCCTGTGCAGTCCGCACAGGCTAATCCGGGACGACACTTTCCGCCTTAACTAGATTTTTGCTAAGAAGAGACATCATTTAAACCAAACATTCCATAAAAGCGGAAATTGTCGTCCCTGATTAGCCTGTGCGGACTGTACAGGCTAATCTGGGATGACAATTTACGCACAAGCATTTTGCCCAGTTTTGTCAGAACGCGCCACAATTTGCATAAAAGCTATATTAAAGCAACGTTAAAGTGCATGTCACAAAGTGGAAACCTTTTTGTATTCAATTTGAGTAACAGCGACCTTGACATTGTACTGGCCTCAAATGCAACCACAAGTTTTTTTCTGCAAGTTTGCTACAAACTCACAAAATATCAGCATAGTCAACTGATTAAAACTGAAGTAATTAAGAGCAAACTTTTATTTTATTTTAACAATCAGGGACTTTGACTGACCCCTAATGGAAATCTGAGCTAGGTTTGCATGTAACGTGTGTACCCACAACAAAAAACCAGTGAAATAACTTTATCAAAAAGTTCAAGTTATTGAGCTGAGTCCTTTTTTATATTTTAAGTAAGAGGGACATTGACTTTAACGCGAATGGCTTCAAATGCAATGAGAAGCATTGTATGCATGTATTCTAGCTTCAGACCAAACTAAAGTGTAATTCCTCCAAACAACCTCTTATTATTTATCAAAAGCCGTGTTTCTATTACAATCATAATCGAACTTGACGTTGACCCGACTTGCCTCAAAACGCAATCCTGAGCATATTTTTCATGTGAGCTACATTCACACAAAATATGCAATAATTGCATCCATAATACTTGGCGGAAAACTTTTTTTTCTATTTAACAGTGCTATTAGACTTTACCCTTAAAGCCTCAAATAAAATCACAATCCATGACTCCATGCCATAGTAGTTTATCCAAATTTTAATGAAGATTGACCTATTCGTGACAAAGCAAATCACAATAGCAGTTTTACAAGTCGGAGGCGAATTAATAGTAATTTGCCCATACCTTACGATTCAAGCATTTCGTATTTTTGTACCACGGAAAATCCGTGTAATGGGCCGTTGCCTGAAAATGGTTCCAGTCAATTGTTAGAATAAGCCTAAAACGTCGAGTTATTGTACATATTTCTATTGCACAAATGTCATCCAATCCGCTTATCTGATTGATCTGATTACTGCGGTGTTGGGAAGTTCGCCCGGACGTGATCACCAACGATGTCTGTGTTCAACCAACGATGTCTGTGTCAAAATTATACACACATACTTAATTTTAAGTAATTCTTAATCGAATGAGTTATCTTTTATTAAATGAAGGAATGTTTAAATAGCATTAAAACTATGAAAATAAGTGCAAACGACCAACACAATCAACCGATTGTTCCCAATGCTAATTGTACATTGAAACGGAATTTATGTGTGCGAGCATATTAATACATTTTTAAATATTTAATACTATCAGTTCCTGTTTGCTACGAGATAAACAACATGTATGTGTCAATGGATAGAACAACAACCATATAATACATATATTATTAGTTTCTGGCTATTATACAATTGAACATATTGATTGCATCTGTTCAATTAGTTGATCACAATGTGAGCGTGATCAGATGGAATTAACATTAACAACCCTTACGAACACGCTCCACAGGGCGTAGTATATCTTGTGACTTTATAAAACGTTTGGCATTCGTTCAGTCAAGTCGCATAATAAATGACTAGACGCTGCTGGCTGACATTTAGTGAGCCTCGTTCTGGGACATGAAGCGTAATGCATGTTCGTTAAGTGTTGTCCCAGATTAGCTTCTGAAGTTATAACTTTTTTTCTTAAGAGCATTACATGGAAGATCCTTTGCTAAGGCAGAAATAAAATAAAATCATAAGGCATTATGTGATAACTGAAAACTAAATGGACAAAACACACTATTTTTAGTACAGAAAATACTTTTGAACGTAACTCATCTGATGATGTACCCGATACAGCCCATATGGGACCTTAATGTCAACACTGTAAGGAACAATTAATTTGAAATGTGTGTGTTTGTTCTTATGTTTTAAACTACTAATTGTTCTTGTGCCTGTTTGTGAGAACACAGTTTTCAAATATAAGTGTTTTATCTTAAAATTTTATATAACACATACACGCGTATTTGCCACATGGGCTCCTTCAAGATTCAAAATGTCCATCAACAGGTGCACAAAATGTTATTGGAAATTCGAAACTCCAGATTGGGATTCTATGNGGAGGTAACTCATTAGTGGCTTTTTGCGCGTATTTTTCTCCCTTACATACGACTAAATCACTTATTTCCATCAGCATGGCTTCTTACGAGCTTTTGTTTCGGAGAGGAAAAGACACGCCGTAAGGGAAAACGACGTGGATATGTTCAGTTGTTTTTCCAGGTATTGTATTTTTCCAAATTGAAATGATCATAATCTTGACATCTAAGCGTTTTCCAATGTACCGGTATTTCATGTCGATCAGCCGAATAGATAGGACTCTGAATAGCGTCTTAGGTCACTTCTTGTTCTTTGCCCCTATGCTATGTAAATTCAGTACTTATTTTAAAAAAAGACTCGTTTAGTACTATTATCAGGGGGTGTTCCTTACATAGAGCTGTAATACCCCTTCCCTTCCCCTGAGTCCCGTATTCCTTTTATTATTACCGCTCAGACCCGCAAGACGTTATAAGGAAAACAATAATCGACGACGGCTGCTAAAATGTTCCATGTGTTTTTCTTTAAACTTCACCTTACATAATAGAATGTTAAAGTTGTATTAGTATTGCCAATATTGATAGAAAGAACAGGGCAAAAGGAGAATAAATAAAAAATATTTAAATCTTATGGGTTGGTAAAGTGCAAGGTGTCAAATATATAATTTCCAATTCGTTCGATTAAGAACAAATACGTGTTACATTTAACATCTGCACTGGGACATGTCTAGTGATTTTAGCTCTAAAACAAGAGTTATAACCAAACACCTTATACGAAACCGTTTTGCGCTTGAAGTGCATATTAAATAACTAATTAAACAACATGTTTAGTGTTCCGGAAAGAACGCTCAAGATTAAGTGAATGCTAATTTTATAACGCCGCTTTTTTCTTACTCTTTAAACATTACATTACATAAAGAAGGCGAATATCATGCGTCACGCCTATAGAAACTACATGCACGCGTTGAAATGTTCCGTTTTAGACGCTGGTTGTCTCCTTAAATGAAACTCGAATACCATTATAGAAAAGCTTTAAGTTAAAACCTATTTTAGCTCGATTGCATCGAAAGCCTTTGGCTTATTGAATCCGTTTCCTGGGACTAGAACCAGTACTTGGTGTGTGGGGGGGGATCGAAAGAATACTCCCACAGTGAACAGAAGACGCGAAGGGCGTGACGGGACACGAGAGGACAAGAATGTTTACGGGGCCCGGGATATTCTGGAACAGGTGAAGGACCAGGCCTGGACCGTCTAGGGGTAACTAAGCCAACTGATTAATGGGAAGGTGGTGGTGGCGGTAAGCCGGAAAGAAGAACGCGCCATCAAGAACGCGTTCGCTTGCATCATCTGTTGAAGTACATTCATAAGTTGAAAAGTGTATTATTTTATTCGTTTTATACACATCCAATTTATTTTAACAGTCCTTCGAAAATTGGACAAAATCTGTACAACTAAACAAAAACGTCATTGACATAAATTAATAAATTTGTAACAACGTCAGAGATGTAACTTATAAAGTATTTGAAATAATGGACTACACTTAGCGTTTATTTTTCTGTTATTTGAATGTAGTGGTCTCGCAAAAGTGTTTCAAATAATTGAGCCTCGCTCTGTGAAAAGGGGGTTTAATGCATGTGCGTTAAGTGTCGTCCCAGATTAGCCTATGCACTCTACACAGGCTAATCAGGGACGGCACTAAACTAGATTTTTGCTAAGAAGAGACTTTCTTTAAACGAAAAATAACATCTAAGCGGAAAGTGTTGTCCCTGATTAACCTGTGCGGAATCCAACATTTTCCCAGAGCGCGACTCAATTGTATAATTGTTATTAGCACATTTTCTTTATTCTATAAAGGAAGCACCAAACATTATCATGCTGATACAATTTAAAAAGAAATCAGTGCGCGAACCCATATATTAAGGCATTAAACCCTTTGCTCTGAACTTTATAACAACATAGAGTGTTACATTCAGGACCAGTGTCGCAACGTACATTTGAAACTTAATGCAAATCAATGGGTCGATGCAAGAACTGCGTGGACACCTGGTACGAGAGCCCACCGCCAGCCAAATACCCGAAGTGTAGGAGCCAAGGCGGCACACGACGTGTCGTATCAGAGCTTCATGAGGCCGTGCATGCCCTAAGGGGAATTGTTAACCATTCTTATTGAATGTATATGTTTAGCAATAATGTGTTGTTTTTTTCATTTCTTAAACATATATGAATACATTGTAATTACTTGAAGAGAAAAGCTACGCTGAACACAGATATTTTATTGTGCAATGATTATTGAAATGCATGTTATACATTAAATCAAATCCAATGACTTGAAACAAAAGCAGACATGTACATTTGTATGATACTATGCTGTGTATCTATCCATTCTTCCATTATACTAGCCAACAAGAGCTGTGCCAAAACTCGACTATTCTTCCTCTATAATAATGTAAATTTTATTTTTCAAAGTAAAAGTATCAAAGGGAGGAAACTGCGCACGAAGATTAATCATGAGTTATCTTTCAAATAAAGCTGCACAGCGCCCCTCGTTTTCCGTTTTCCGTGTATCGTTTTATCAAATCAAGAACGATAAATGGGAGCAGACACTTTGTTTAAATTTCCAAATATTGATTTTTTAAATATTTAAATTGAGACGAAATATGAATAGAGAAACACGTTTCGTGTTTTGTTTTGTAATTAGTAAAACGAAAAACGATATAAGTAAATTTGTTCTTTGTTTTTTGTATTTGTTTCGGTTATAAGAAAATCGGATGGGAACTAATATGCGTTTATGTTCGTGTTTCGTTTTGTCGAATTCAAAACGAAAAACGAAAAGACGGTATATACACGGACCTTGATTATCGCACTGTATCGCAAGTTTTTGTCAGGAAATTGAGCAACGAAAATTGAATGGCGTTGTTTTTTAGCCTGTGTCGTTGTTTAGAAATGCATGAAGTAGCTAAATGATGCGAATTCTAAATCCGACAGGATTTTATTTTTGGCTGTAGGGGATTTGGAGAACAGTTCATTTGCAAATTAGATTTTTTTTAAAAACACGTGTCGATGACACATTCAACGTCCAGATTCGAAATCGTTTATCATGGTGTTTATTATTTATTTTTGAAAATATTGAACACGATTTTGCAAACGATGTCATGTTTGATAAAAAACATCACGTGAAAATTTGGATCGTGTGAGGCATGCACTACTAACTTAATGACCCAGTTTGCTTCGCCCAAGATTAAATAGCGAAGTATCTGGGCAGGCATATGACAGAAATAGTATCTGGGCAGGCATATGACAGAAATAGTATCTCCAAAGCAGTGAGTCCAAATTCCAAATCCCGGGACAACTTAAATACAAGATTTGACCTTATTCCCGTCCTTGGCAACGTAAAATTTACTTATTTTATAACTTTCATAAGCAAGTCCAGTTTTGCTTCCTACCCACTTTATGGAACTCATCTTCATTCATAATTAATCTGTTGTTTTTTTGTTTTGTTTTTTTGTTTTAAACACCTATCACAAACAACCAAAGAAAAAAATGCATATTATTTTATTTTTGTTTAATCAAAAGGAAACCACAAGGTAAACAAAAACTACATATTAGCATATTTTGTATTACATGTTTGAACATTATTGCTGCTACATGGTATCACTTTGTTTTTCTGATCATATACATGTATAAATTGTATGTCTTATATAGCATAAAAAGCTTAACACAATTCTATTGATATAGAAACACAAATTGTTATAATGGTTCGCCCTTTTATAAAATATACACTTAAACAATGTTGCATAGCATTTGAAATATCATGCGCACATCTTTACGTTAATTAGTGACGTCCGAAATCCTGACGTCTGTTTGACTACGTCTTAACCCATTTATGCCTAGTTGACTCTCCGATCCTTCTAAATTGGATCAATTTATTTCCAAAATAAGGGATGTCTAGTATATTTATTTCTATATTTAGAATATTCCTTACAGAAATTCCTTTAAGCAAACAGCGCAGACCCAGATGAGACGCCGAATCATGCGACGTCTCATCTGGGTCTACGATGTTTGCCAATATCTTTTTTTCTAGACGCTAGACATAAATGGGTTACGTACAATGTTTTTTTTTATGGCTATATGTTGAAGGGGGCAGAATGAAAATAACAGAAGATCATGTTTCACACTACATTTTACAGGAAGTCAATATTATCCGCAAATGGAGACAAATTATCATTTTATGATTAGCATATGATACAGGTAAACAAGTTAAAACTGGTATAAAGTATCCTGTCAGATTGTAAGAAATGGTATATCTATGCCCGTGCAAGTATAACATAGATCTCTTAAAAATCGGGTCAATGCCAGCATTTGCTTTTGACAAATTTTGGGTGGCATCGAATGTCAGTACGTTAGCAAGTTAGAATAATTATCCATTTGGCAAGATGTATGTTTATATTTTCATTCTGCATTGTAATGAATACACAATAGAAGTAGTTGTTAACAAAGATAACAAAGAATCGAAAATAAGTCGATCCCATGGAACAGTAAGTCGAGCTTATGACTTCCTAAGTCGATAACACGGAACAGTTATTCGAGCTTTTGACTTCCTAAGTCGATCCCACGGAACAGTTATTCGAGCGTATGACGTCCTAAATTGATCCCACGGAACAGTTATTCGAGCTTATGACTTCCTAAGTCGATCCCACGGAACAGTTAGTCGAGCTTAGGACTCCTTTAGTCGATAACACGGAACAGTTGGTCGAGCTTACTACTTCCTAAGTCGATAACACGGAACAGTTATTCGAGCTTATGACTTCCTAAGTCGATCCCACGGAACAGTTAGTCGAGCTTATGACTTACTAAATCTTTCATATGAGTTAGTTAAAGTGTCACACTTTTGAAAACTAGTTCATTATTAAACAAATTTATTGAATTATGTGAATGTCCGAAGTGTGCATGTCGATTACTCCAACGCTTGTGTAGAAAATGTCTAATAGAAACTATACGTTAAAGACCAAGTTTGTTACTATATCAACGATATTATTAATACTAAATATTTTTATATTTATGAACTGTGACTTAAAGTGATTCCCGCGATGTCATTGGTTGACGGTCTTAGAGTTGTACGTGTATACGAAAAGAGCTATACGTGAGACGATAAGAGCTGTACGTGAGACGAAAAGAGCTGTACGTCAGACGTAAAGAGCTGTAAGTGAGACGAAAAGAGCTGTACGTCAGACGAAAAGAGCTGTACGTCAGACGTAAAGAGCTGAACGTGGGACGTAAAGAGCTGTACGTGAGACGAAAAGTGCTGTACGTGAGACGTAAAGAGCTGTACGTGAGAAGTAAAGAGCTGTACGTGAGACGTAAAGAGCTGTACGTGAGACGAAAAGAGCTGTACGTGAGACGTTAAGAGCTGTACGTGAGACGAAAAGAGCTGTAAGAGACGAAAAGAGTTGTACTTGAGACGTAAAGAGTTGTACATGAGACGTAAAGAGCTGTACGTGAGACGAAAGGAGTTGTACGTGAGACGTAAAGAGCTGTACGTGAGACGTAAAGAGCTGTACGTGAGACGAAAAGAGCTGTACGTGAGACGAAAAGAGCTGAACGTGAGACGAAAAGAGCTGTACGTGAGACGAAAAGAGCTGTACGTGAGACGAAAAGAGCTGTACGTGAGACGAAAAGAGCTGTACGTGAGACGTAAAGACCTGTACTTGAGACGTAAAGAGCTGTACGTGAGACGTTAAGAGTTGAACGTGAGACGAAAAGAGCTGTACGTGAGACGTAAAGAGCTGTACGTGAGACGTAAAGAGCTGAACGTGAGACAGACAGATCTGTACATGCGCAAGTAAAGATTTGTATCTCATGTTTCACTAATTGTAAGTTGAAACATTAGCATAACTTTATCAATTGTGTACGTTTAAAGTTACAAGTGCACAGCTTCTTATCAACATGAACAATCAATGTGCAAGTTTGAATAAAGAACAATGAAAATTGAAGGGCTACCTCGTCGGATACGTTTCTGTCTGTTGAAACACGGGCAGACGGACTCATTTACGGACAGACATCCATGGAAGTTCCAGTATAAAACCTTAGGGTGTTACTATGCTCTAAATCAAGGCACTTACCGTCTTTCAGGAACACCTCCGCCATCTCCAGATGTCCCTTCTCTATCGACTCGTGGAGTGGCGTGAATCCCAGGAAGTCTGTCTGGTCAAGGCTACATCCAGCCTCCACCAGCTGTCGCGCCGTCTCCAACTGCCCGTAACGCGCCGCGTAGAAGAGCAGCGAGCGTCCCTGGGAATCCACGGCGTCGACGTCGCCGCAAAGAACAGGACCACAGCTGACTCGCTCGCCTGGAGTCAGCTTCTGAGGTTTGTCGCTGCGGGTACGTTTGCGGAATCTGCGCACGATGCCTCCGAGACCGTCGGGCCGATTCATCGATTGAATGTCGAAAACGGAAGCGGACCGGAACGTTTTTTTAACATTGTCTGTCGGCGATGTCTGACCGGATGAGCCGCTATCATCGGAGCTTATTGAGAGGCGTTTGTTATACATGGTGGATATAGCCCACATGGACTGGCTGCGTTTCACTTTTCCCTCGATCGTCATCTTTTGTCTTGTCGACACCAACTGAGTATCTTCAACAAACAATGAAACGTATAAATACTAAGGCGGATCCGAATTTGTGGTGGTGGGGTGTTGGTTACGGAGCTTGTGGTAGTGTTGCATTGCTTCCGCTTGTTTGTGTCGGTTTTTGCGTTGTATACGGTGGTATTATGTTTGTCGCTGGTGGTTGCGTTATATCGGTGTTTTGCTTTTATAATGTGTTCTGGGTTGTTGTTTGGTTTACATTCGTTGTTTTGTGTTGATGGTTAATTGACGGTTCATTTGTTGGTAGAAGCATGGTTAACTGTTCAATATTTTAAATCAGAACCGCCGATTTTAGCATGAGCCTTCAACAAATAAAACTATGGAAGTCGGGACTTTCTGTTAATAACTCTTTACTGCAAACGCTACAATATACCTTGTAAACGAAAATGTCCTGTAATTTCCATTTCAGCACGTTGTGAATATTAATAACTACGCGATTTCACTTTTAAATACTACCCACAATGATATCCACCTCACCGTACTTTCTTTTCCAAAAATGTGTCGTGTTCTGAGAAAACTGGGCATTATGCATGTGCGTAAATTGTCATCCCATACTAGCCTGGTCTGCGCTGTTTGCATAAAGGAATGTTTTGTAAGAAATATTCTAAATATAGAAATAAATATACTATATAGAAATAAAATTTATTAATATACAAGACATCCCTAATTTAGGAAATAAATTGATCCAATTAAGAAGGATGGGAGAATCCACTAGGCATAAATGGGTTGAATTGGACTTATTTTTTACAGCGATCTAATATCGAAGCCCATGACCCCAAATTTAATACATGCATTTGTGCACTACGGTTGAACTTGCTTCACTATACATATTTAGCTTAATTTATCGGTTGACGTGGTATACACAAAGGCATAATATAATATCCGTCTCAACCTTTTCATTTCTAAGAAAACGTCCTTGAAAACACCAAGTATCAATCACTGAGTAATATATTTACANACATGGTGGATATAGCCCACATGGACTGGCTGCGTTTCACTTTTCCCTCGATCGTCATCTTTTGTCTTGTCGACACCAACTGAGTATCTTCAACAAACAATGAAACGTATAAATACTAAGGCGGATCCGAATTTGTGGTGGTGGGGTGTTGGTTACGGCGCTTGTGGTAGTGTTGCATTGCTTCCGCTTGTTTGTGTCGGTTTTTGCGTTGTAAACCGTTGTAATATGTTTGTCGCTGGTTGTTGCGTTATATCGGTGTTTTGCTTTTATTATGTGTTCTGGGTTGTTGTTTAGGTTACATTCGGTGTTAGCCTGTGCAGTCCGAACAGGCTAATCAGGGACGACAATTTCCGCTTTTGTGGAATTTTTCGTTTAAATGATGTCTCTTCTTATCGAAAATCCAGTTTAGGCGGAAAGTCTCGTCTCTGATTAGCCGTTGCGAACTGCACAGGCTAATCCGGGATGACAATTTACGCACAAGCATTATGCCCAGTTTACAGAACACGACTCAACTAAATAAGGCTTCTTTTCTAGCATGTTTTTCCGTTCATTAATATGCACTAAGACATGTGGTCTACTGACTGAAACTGGTTTTAAAATACTTTCCCTTTAAGATCCGCACAATTTTCTTCAATACCTTATGATGATTAATCCTTTCTATATATCACGGAGGCATTGTTTAATACAGCATCCGCAATTAAAACAAATTTAAATTAATTGATAAATTAAGTATATCATTTCAAAGCGACAAGAGCGACACTGATCGTTTTACATTGGTTTTATAATTAAATAACATGTTTAAGTTTTACATATAAATTTATAATTTCCTGATGAAGTTTGGTTTCTTGCAAATATTTAGAATTTAGTTTTTATATATAATTTCGCAAACCTTTGGTTGAATAGTTTTTTTTAACAAAAGTCTAAACTGAGGTTATGTATCATACAAATTATGGTTTTCTGTTGGAAAAAGGTGGACAGATATTGTCGCTAGGCATGTACAACTTTTTGCACCATCTTCGTTTCAAGCCTCATTACGCTTATCAGCCGGAAGCCTGCTCAGCCAACCGAGCCAGTAGCAATCTACCGGTATAGTTGAAGCCTTGAAGCGATAAGTTTTATAGCCGTATCATAAAAATTGCACGTTCTGCAGATATGTCCAGATTGTTCATTATATGAGCCTCTCTCGGTGAAAGGAGGATGTAATGCATGTGAGTAAAGTTTCGTCCCAGATTAGCCTGAGCAGTGTGCACAGGCTAATCTGGGATGACAATTTACGCACAAGCATTATGCCCAGTTTTCTCAGAACGCGACTCACATTTGAAGATTAATACGTGTTTTTAGCACGTTTTATCAATACCATGTGCACATCATTTGGCATTAAACTTACTAAATGAATGTTTTGGTTGATGCGTGGAATATTGCTTCAGCGACAAATTTAAATTTTAAGTACACAATTGTGAATTTAAAAGAACTCACTTACCTAAAAAAAAAAAACAGTCAATATCTTCTGATATTATCCGGTGCCGTTTCGTGTATTAGCCGGTAACGCAGACAAGTTTCGGGTATTATCCATTTTGGTTAAGCGCAGTGGGTTATTAACAAAACCACACGTAAAATGGGAATTATCATTAACACAATTATATTGTTTCGAAAGGAAAATCATTTGCCTAATGGATTCTGCTGGAACAATTTTAAATTTAAGGCAGAAATATAGTTTTTCTACAATTTCTGACACCGGTTTCTACAGATTATACTGAATTCCAGTTTAGTATATATACATAAATAGAAAAAATAATCCCTATACGTAAAAAAGAAAAATCGACTGCTTAAATGTTTATATATCAAAACGGAAAAATATTAATATTTCAAGTATAAACAATATTATGAATGTTTGAACACAGTCCTAATATTTTCATATTCTTAAATTAGCACTATCAACTTTAATTTCATCTCTCACAAATACATGTACAGTACTACTTTCAGTCTTCTTTACATTTCCGCTTTTAACCTTTTTGGACTGACAGCGCACCTGCACATAATACTCGAAAGAGGGTGTTGCAGTATACATAGATAGCTAGATATTCAATTAAAAGCTTAATCTTATAACGGATTTCGATCGATAACGGCCGCCGTTCTGAATCAAAAGTTGGATATGTTGGCAAATATCGGCTCAGACGAGACGATATACGAATGACGTAACGAGATGTCATAAGTTGTTCAACGCACGTAATAACACAACCAAATCGTTTCACGCTTTGTTGCCCGCGCCTGTATGGCCTTTATACCTAAACGAAAACAACCACAATTCGTTTCACGCTTGTCTGTCCGTACCGAATGACCTTTATAAACCCAGACGGCGATATCTTTGTTTACATTCTTCCACACAGGTAAGTCAAGACTTACGCTAAAATCACTCTTTGTGAATTACTGTTATAATGTGAATACTTCAATTGAAACAGGAAACAAGAGGGCCACAGGCCCTGAGACCCAAACGAACATCACTTTTCTGGGCTGGTCATGTTACTCCTTAGCCATATAAATAATACTGCCCACCACCACAACAGCTCTTTTTCAACGGAACTGAGGAAGTTTAACATTAAATTAACTGAAATTAGCTTCAACATTTTTCTTCATGTAATTTCAGTTACTATAAAGTTACTTTAGCGAATATGAGCGAATGTAACGAATAAAATTGCAAATTTAATAGTAATTTTAGTGAATTTAGCACCAATTATCGAAAATTCAACTTGCAAAACGTAATTAGTTAAGAGTTGACACGAAAAAAAATATACTCGGTCTGGTTAGTTGAAACAAACAACTTTTTTCCAGCCTTTTGTGTCATTGACGAGGACAAACATTTTGTAAGTAATATTACAGTATACTCGTTGTTGCAGACGACCTTTTGGTCTCAAGTGTTATTGTGTGTTTAATGACAACAAATTGTTCAACTAATCTGAACAAATCNATCATTTAGATACAACATATCTCGCAATGCATTCGTGTGACGTCACTGTGTTCGACTAACCTCTATTGGGAACTGATAAACTTTTCTATTCATATCTGGCATAATATGCATTAACTCAAATATTGGCCGCTGAGGAGTGATTAATTGAAAAATCCGACGAATTTTTTAATCTAAGTAAACATTAGGTCCAACAAAACTGTACAGGATGGAGATATTTGCAAAATTGATGTTAAGCGGAAACGTCTCATTCATAGGTTTGCGCGCAACGAAAAAGTGCTTATACATCATGCACAGCGCTTAACCCTTTCAGTGCTGGAACCGAATTTTGAAGGCCTTTGCAAACAGTTTGGATCCAGATGAGACGCTGCAGAACGTGGCGTCTCATCAGGATCCAAAATGTTTGCTATTCTGATAGTATTCTTTGGGAAAAAAAACCCGAAGAAAATGCCAATTTTAGAAAATCAGCAGACGACATTTTAGCAGACGACACATTTCCCAGCATGCAAAGGGTTTATCATACGGGTTACTCTAGGGTGCATAACTGCGGTCGTAGAAATACATTTCTGAACATCGGGCTGTCAAAACAGCGCAGGGATTGGTACACGCGCGTCGCACCTAGTCTTATTTTATTTAAATAAAAGGCAGCCCGGTTTAAATCCCCGCTCCTAGCGCCTATGAGCTTGGTTGGTGGTCACCAAACGGACAGGTAGGACCACCCCCACCCCAACACAAATACAGCACAAGACATACCAAATATTAAAATATTTTAGAAAAATGACAGCTATAAATTGTTGCAGCTATAATTTAATATTCGGCAAAACTTTCGTGACTCTTGTAACTATATATGGTAAGAGTGTGGTCAAACAGTCCGAGTTCTCACATAGTACAGCCTCAGGCGCGGAAGTACCTAACGAACCATCGAACTATCATGTTTTCGAATATTGGATTACTAGCAACAAGGTGCGTTACTCACATGAGATCGGTAGAAAGAGCTCTGAATCATATCCGGAACCTCAATGTTGGTTACATAAATGTATGCTAATCAGAATCAATGTATTAAGTTGACTTTATCCTTTACTCACGCAAGTGATTTTAACATAGTGTAACCGCAAATAACAGAGTTTAATTTTTTTTAAAGCATGTATTCGTGACTAGTGACTAATATACAAACCGTTATGATTTGACCAATTAAATCAATCGCCCTATGGCAATTTTATATACGCTAATTAAATAAACAAACCAACGCTGCGTTATATAACGTAACGTAACGTATAACGTGATGGTCATAGGCGGAAACGACGTAAACACGTTAAGCGTTTAACGTCGGTTTATTAATCCATTTTGACAGGGAGGGCATGTTAATTTTAATAAAAAAGGAGAAACTTGTGAATGAAATGTTCGAAAATCCAATGGACACTCCGTTTGTACATTTTGGACGCAAAGTAACCTAGCCTCTTTTGCCCGAGGGCTAAAACTAACGTGTATTCGTTTCAATAAGTATATATTGACTTTATACACTTAGTATGTACGTACTATAGGCATGTACAATATGTACAAACTCAATGTCCCGACTATTTCCTTGAAAATTAAAACATTTTTTTTAATGGTAAATAAAGAAACGTCACGTGATATTGGTACGTCACTCATTTTAGTCACTATTTTCTACACAACAAAAAAATCTCTTACCGAAACCATTTTCCAAGCACTGTTATGTCCCATATACCTTGATATGGCTATGTATTGGTGAAAATAAAGAATATGTGAAGCCTAACCTGGCGCGTATTGTTATCCATTATATTCTGCTACCATTTCAAGTCATATATGAAAAAAGAATTATCCTGTGTACATTAGGAAGACACTTGGTCTGCATTCAATTGGAATCTAGTAACAGCTAGATCTGTGAAAGGAACTTTCAAAATCGAGAGAATGTAGAATAAATTAACTTCAGTGACGCAGTTTGTGTTTATATAGGGTTATGTAAAACGGAAAAAATTTAACTAAAATGAATTTTAAAATCAGAAGTTATTATATGTGTATTACATGTATCCGCTAGTTTAAAACAAATATACTGTGTTCTATTTGCCACAATCCTGCGTATTATGTCATATAACATCTTACATTTTAAATGCTCGTTTTGTAATATAAGAATAATCATTATAATAGTGTGCTTTAATAGTGGTTTTATAATAACCGTTTCGGTTGATGAAATAAGAGATTTTATCATTATTAAAAAAAAATCGTAATCGACCCAGGCTATATTTGCAATACAAAAAGTTGCCTTTGTTATATTTATATTGGTTTGTTTGTGGGTGGTTTGGTTGGTGAGATGGTTATTTGCTTGGCAAATGAGCGATTGTTTTGTTGAGTAATTTGGATATTGGAAGAAATGAGCGGCGTCATGCGAAAATGGGTTGTATGCCACATGCACCCTGGGTGTCTCCAGACCACCCTGCGCATCCGCGCAGTCTGGTGAGGGGCTACACTATCCGCTATAAAGTCAAGTCAAGTCATTTGTATTGGCAAATACATTCGAATATAGCTAAACAACATACATAATACATGTTTCGTGGTCTTATTAGCGGACAGGGTAGCAAAGACTGCGCGTATTGCATAAGACCCATTATCGCGTAACGCGGCTCAAATGACAACGATACTTAACAGACTTGCGATTTGAGTTCAATTTTGCAACGTTTCGTTTTCCGTTTGATCATGTTGTTGATTTTAACTCTTACGTTAAAAGCGTAAAAAGTATACGGATGCAATAAATTGCAAAGCAATGTCGGATGCATTTTGTTTAAAATTAATGAACAGATCCGGTGTGATGTTTTGTACGTTTTTTTCTGTAATATTTAAAACCGCTCGGAAATGATTTTACTGAATAATTGATTACATAGTTTTATTTAAGATATTTAAAACAGTATTTCTGATTAATTTAATTGCAAAAAAAATATAACCGTTCACCCATTGATCAATTCTGAAAGTTATAATAGCGCACGTATACAATCTCAATTCACACACACACACCAATATAATATCATGTGTTCAAAGTAAATAATGTCGTTATTTTCTATTTATTTGAAATCATAAACAAATAAAAAATCATAAATACCTTGAAATATTAAATATTCCCAAATAATCAACTGGCTGACGATATTTTATTGGTTATCACTTCTTTGCTTTATCTACGAACTCACTATTTAAACTTCACGGTGACTTTCGTTTCGTATTGAAAGCCTTTTCTATACCTCCACGCTTGCGCGCAGTGTTCCTCTTTATCGGTGTTGTATTTAGGTTAGGTCGGAAAACCTGGGCAAAGTTTATATAAATATTTATATAAGGATGTCGTTGTGATTGAATAAAAAATGAATTAAACTTGAGTTGAAGCTGTGTCTGTAAAACAGATAGGTTAATTTAATACTTTTGATATGAATGTTCAGTGAAATTGGCATTAATCTTATTCAAAGATCTATCAATAAACAAAAATTATTGATAGATCTTTGCTTTATTTAATTTTTATGAAATGTCAAAAAAGTGTTGCAAATAGCATTCTAGTTATTAACTGTTATGCCACGATGTTGTAATGATGATGATGGTAATTGATGCTGCTGCTGTCGATGATGATGTTACTGCTGCTGCTGCTGGTAGTGGTGATGCTGATGCTGATGCTGCTGCTGCTGCTGATGCTGATGATATTTGTGGGGATTATGATTGTGGTGATGATGCTGATGCTGCTGCTGCTGCTGCTGCTGCTGATGATGATGATGATGATTATGATGATGATTATGATGTTGATGATGATGATTATGATGATGATGATGATGATGATGANTTTTTCTCAATAAACGGAGATAATAAACATGTTTATGAGCGCGTGTGATATATATTTATATGCAATCCATTATTTTATTCTTGACGTCATGTTAAAACACCAGGATCCTATTACCCAGTGATCCTTTATTTGATTGTGTTTCAGTTTTTTCTGGTAGATTTACATATTTACATAAACAGAAGGTACCGGGAATTTACAACGAACCCCCCACCCCCCCTTGGTGTTTACTTGAATCGAAACTTGTCATCCATTATCCAAATAATGCTTGGGTTGGGGTTTTGATTTACAGGTGCTTATGTCATTAATAAAATTAATGTTGCGAATTAGCTATACACTGATTTGACAATAGGCTGTTAGCGTTCGGCAGTATAGGTTGTAAATCTGCGACGTGCGTCATACATACGAATTATTTATTCTAGCCAATGCAAACGATTCCTAAAACAGTCACCATTTAATTAATTCTTGAAAACATACACTTTATTTTTTTTAAGCAAACTTTCAAAAATGTAAGATTTCACGTAAACGGACTTGTTTACCATATTTAAATCAGAAATACCATACATGTTCGGAAAGTAGCGTTTCATTGCAAGAGAACAACGAGACAGATAGTTCCATATGTGTCTCGTAAAGCACAAACTATATACTTTAAGCCTCTACAAGGCTCAACATCAACGATAATTTCGTTATATATTTCGTATCAGTTAGCCTCAGTGTGCCTAAAAGCAAAAGCCAAAATCTCAAAGTTAGATGTTCTCTATTTACATAGATTTAACACGATACAAAAAAGTCTTTTTTTATTTTTATTTTTGTGGTACAATGTATTCAACACATGTTTATGTACCAATTTAGTGTCCACGTGTCGTATGAATAGTTATCGTTGTGGGAAAATAAAATGGAATATATTGTACCACAAAAAAATAAAAAAGAGCATTTTGTATCGTCCTAAATTTATGCTACCAGAGCATATCTAACGTTGAAATTTTGGATATTCCTATAAGGAACACCGATTTTTTATATGTAAACTGTATTTAACGAAATATTTTACGAAATTGTCGTTGATTTTTTAGCGTTATAGAGGCTTTAAGAATATTTTAATGCAATACAAGAGACCATTCCATTCAAAGTGTCAGGGCAGCACAGCTGAATAGAAAGTTACTCAGATGATTAAATGCACTTTATTTAAAATGCAGAAAAGGTTTCGGACCTGACCGCAGTATAGTAAAATATAGTTCTCATGTAAATTGCATATTTTTTTTTATTGAAGCAGGGAAAAGGCGAAATTATTATAAATATTGCATTTCCATTAATAATCAGCCAACAAACACGCGTGTGCGATGCGTGTTTGTGATGGGTGGTTGTTAAAATAAACGGGTTAACACATTCGTGGTCTAATTCCATCAGGACTCCAACCATTTACATGTATGTGGTTATTTTATAGAGTGCATCGGAAATTTCCAATATGGCCATCGTCCCCAGACGACTTATTAGTTGGGTTCCGGGGGAAACTGCGAGATACGGAGAACTCACCGTTCCAGAGAAGACCTGTGTCTTTTAGTAGCCAGTGTGACCCTTTTAGCGCTGGAACCGAATTATAAAGGCCTTTGCAAACAGTTTGAATCCAGATGAGACGCCACAGAACGCGGCGTCTCATCAGGATCCAAACCGTTTGCTATTATGATAGTATTCTTTGAACAAAAAATCGAAGAATATGCTGATTTTAGAAATTCAGCAGACGACATTTTAGCAGACGACAAATATTCCAGCACGCAAAGGGTTAATGCACCTAGTACACTGCACATCGGTATGACGTCTCGTGCAAAAGACGAGTTAGTGAGTTAGGTTTGAGCGGGGGATCGAACATGAAACCCCTGAATTCTGACACCCGTGTTTTATCATACCACGGATCGGATCAGGTCTACGCCATTTGTTGACCGAGAAACAATGCTAAATCAAATCTTAGTTCTTAAATATCAGTACACATGAACTGCAATATATTGCATAAATCACAAACGGAATTATTAATCGATTAAAACGTAATTTTTGTCAATGGGCGGAGTATAAACTGATGTTCTTGTTTGACCTCGATTGGTTTATCCTGTTCCGGTTTATGTTAAACATCGTGTATTTTTCATTGTTCTCATGTTCCTTGAATTGCCGCCCATATGGCAGTTGCCACAAAACCCTTTTTATTGACTTGACGGTGATCGAGAAGTGTCAGTTGCCATTGGTGACAATTACGACTAAAAATTATTACGTCGTGTCGTGCCAGTAATGTGCGGACGTTGACTGCGTTTCGAGTTGAACTGAAATACCGGGAAGTGATTCGACGAACATTTCAAGACGCTTGTAATATGCATTTATGAATAAAACAATGATATAATAGCTACACACGGACAAAAGCACCGATTTGATAGCCGGATTAACACAGGCTTTCCAGGGATAGAAGGAACGAGGAGCGGCCAAGTAACAGAGAGATGAAGTTTCCAACGGGGGTTCTTGTTTTCCAAAATCAACAAACAAGCACAAACAAATTAAAATATTTAAGCTAATTGAAATTGAAGCTGTGATTACCGAATCGTCCCTATTTCGTGAATCTATTAAGATTCTATAAAGTAATCTAGTTAGTAAGAGTGCCGGGACACCCTCCGGATCAACACATAATGCAGCCTCCGAGGCGGAAGGGCCTGTAACGTTCGATACATGTGTCATGTTCTGAGAAAACTGGGCATAATGCTTGTGCGTAAATTGTCATCCCAGATTGGCCTGTGGGGTTCACACAGGCTAATCAGGGACGACAAATTCCGCTTTAATGGAATTTTTCGTTTAAATGATGTCTCTTCTTAGCGAAAATCCAGTTTAGGCGGAAAGTGTCGTCCCTGATTAGCCTGTGCGGACTGCACAGGCTGATCTGGGACGACACTTTACGCACAAGCATTATGCTTAGTTTTTTCAGAACACGACGCACATACATACACAGAGCGTGATGACCACCCACTGTGCAAGCCTGTCTGTCTAGAAACTGTAAGCATGTTAAGTTAAGTACACATGTTTCGCAACTATCTCGGAATATTTAAATCTAATTAGTGTCAATCACCGCTCAGAGTTTTACAAAAAAAGGTAATGAACACGTGATACATGTTTTACAACTTGTTTTCTTATTGAAATGAGCGTCAATGTTCAAATATAGAACAGATAATGGAGATCAATGTATTGTACACGCAGTGCCACATTAACAAGTATCGCCACATTGACAATTATTTCCATAGACCATGTCGAGACGATGTAATGTTATACTGATAAAACTTGAAAATTGTAATAAGGTCTACCATTATAAGTATTGTTGTTGTTGTTGTTTTTCATTTTTAAAAATCGCTACCTGTACTAATATTAACGACACTAATGCATTTAAGTTCAATACATATCGATTGTGTTATACAATTATTGAACAAATGTGCAATAAATTATCAGAGAGAGCTTTCAAACAAGGTATTTAAGGTAATTTCTTTTCCAACAAAATAGGTTTCAGTAAAATAAACGTCATTAAAATTGATGCCATTTTAAAATACAATGTAATTGAATCATGCTCGGTAGCCGGCGGCTTTAACTTGAGGAATTTGCAGTTGATAAATGTACCATAACCGCGTACGACCCCATATGCAAAAGTGACAAATAGGCATGTACTAAACTACCTTTTTTTTTCAAAATGTCGTACCAGTATTTCAAAATGTCGTGTTTCGTTGAAAGCCATTTGATAAAGATCCAGGAACATCATTCAAAGTCGAATAATCCTTTTTTACTATAACACAGCCACTTATATTTGAACTAGACGTAAAAAACCCGAAGTATTTCGACTACACATAATTTGATACCAACCACGGTAATTTACTAGCATTTACAAACAAACTACGTACAAAAAAAACAACAAAAAAACACAAACAAATTATGCCATTACCACGAGTCCACAAACCCCCAAAGGAATAATTATGCTTCCTTTAAAAGGGTACATTCAAGTCCATGCTGATTGATTGAGACAAGGGTAACATCAGGATACCATTTCCACGAGTCCACAAACCCCCAAAGGAATAATTATGCTTCCTTTAAAAGGGTACATTCAAGTTCATGCTGATTGAGACAAGGGTAACGTCAGGATACCATTACCACGAGTCCACAAACCCCCAAAGGAATAATTATGCTTCCTTTAAAAGGGTTAATTCAAGTTCATGATGATTGAGATTTTATATAATGAATTGAATAAACCACTGCTTATGGTGCATAAGATTGGAGGAAGAGGTGAGTTTTCAGTGCCTTTTTTTAACGGAATTCAGTGTTAAAGAACCCCGAACGTTTGATGGAAGTGAGTTCCAGAGTTTGGGAGCAGCGTACATGAAACTTCGCTCCCCGTATGATACGGATTTAAACTCCGTTGGAAATTATTAATGAAGTCGCTTCGTTCTTTGATCTTAAGTTTCGCCTAGGTTCGTAGACTTCAAGTAGGTTTTTAACACCCAGCTACAGGAGCGACTCGGGGTGTTTTTGAAACCATTTAACAATTCTTAAACGACACCGTGTTAACGGGTTTCCTCTAAATTCTCTACCTCCACTCCATCCCCGCCCCCATAGCATAAAACCACATAAAACTTAATATATTTCAAATACAAACTACGCAGTAAATGTCTTAAAATCGCTTTTACAGCACGCAATTCATAAAAAAAAATATGTAAGTTTAGTACTTTAATTATGTATGAGTACTGATGCCACTACGGAGCATCACATTATTAGTCTCGGGCGAGGGAGAATCTCATATAACATAAAATACACTTCGTACTATCAGATCACGCGTTCTTAATAGACATCTTAGCTATCTTAATTTATAGTTAAAAGTGGTGTGGATGTATTTATAACGATTTCTGCGTAGTTGCATTTTTTTGTAAGTATTTTTGGTACGGAGATTATAGTCTTATACTTAAAGTGCATTGTGCTACTTTTAGATTTGACACTGACCTGCGGCGTAATAAGTTCATTGCACTTTGCACTTGACCTTGCCCCACTGCTCGGATTGTGTCTTGCCCGAGGCAAATCAAATTTGCTGACTTACCAAATCTATTGGTTTTAGCAGTGATCCGTGGTGGGGACGGACACAACAAAGAATAGTGAGGTAATGAAATTTTACGAACGGGTAAACTATCCACTAATTGCAATCTATTCGTCCAGGCGTCGTCTCAACAAAGCCGCTACACTTATATAGCTCATGTATTGCTGGTTGTTTAAATCGCTTTATTGTTCGTTTAAGAACATTTGTGCAAAATCGAGTTGTTCGGAATTCTGAGTCGTATTAGCGTAGGAGTAGAAGTTGATGTTGTTGTTATTGTGGTGGTGGTGTTGGTGGTGGTGGTGTTGGTGGTGGTGGTGGTGTTGGTGGTGGTGGTGGTGGTGGTGTTGGTGGTGGTGGTGGTAGTGGTGGTGGTGGCGGTGGCGGTGATGGTGGCGGTGGCGTCGGCGGTGGTTGTGGTTGTGGTCGTTGTTGTTGTTGTTGTTTTGTAGCAATAGACGGAAGAAGTTAAATAATTATAAAGATATTGATTGTGACAAGGTGTGAATTATTATGCAAAGATGTATCAAGATCAAGTACAGTACGTAAACCTGTTTTTCGTTGCTCGTAAACAATAATAAACTGAAAGGACCTTAAAACCGCAACCAGTAGTTATCAGTTATGTTACAACAGTGCCCATAATGAATGTCAGATCATTTTGTGGACAAAGGTTTGAAATAGGATTCATCTTATTAAACCTCCTACGCCCCGTTTTAATGGCGGTGCAATTTGGAAAGATGTAAACAAACTCAACAATATCTATGGCTACTTCAGTTCGTCATTGTTATTCGTCTCCCTAGTATCAATCAAATGTGTACTTTATGTTAGGAGCATCTGTTTACTTAAAAAAAATCAGTCGCTCTCGTCGTTTAGAACTTTACTACGACAGGGTCCTTCGACAGGACCATATTTAACCTTACGTGGACCTTTTTACGCCCACAACCATTACATGCAATAACTACAGACGGAAAGATTCAAAATCGTGGGTGTAATGAAGTTTAAGAATGTTTTACGTTCTTCACAAAGCCTTATATCTTTATATCAACATGGAAATGTTCTTGAGGATCAATATAATTCGTTATTAGAATGTTCCTTAAATGATGATATTCGAAGATTATATATTGATAAATATTACTGGAAAAGACCAATCATGATAAAGTTTACCAACAGAAACTTAGTCATCTTTGTACATAACAAAAGTATTTAAAGAAACCTGTATAAATATTATTATGATTAATTGTTTATAATTTATTACTCAAACTTGACTTCTCGCTCTCTTGTAGATTCGTCTATGTTGTTTTTTATGTTATCGTTATAACATTGTTAAATAGATTCTAAATGGTGTAATCAAATTGTACTAGACCTTTTCATGCATTGATACTTTATTTAACAACTTATGAAATTCAATACTGATCACAGTTCATGCCTTTATATATGTCACTATGTTTTGAACATTTATACTCATGGACGGTATGTCTATTGTATATTGAATAAACCATATCTACGGCCCTGGGCCATGAACTTAATTTGAAAATTGGGGAACAAATAGTTTGTACGTAAACAAAATTCATCCAGCACCTGGATACAGAGGAACGCGAGCCGAATGAACGAAGAAGTGCGTGTAAATCAACACGTGACTATGTAGGGCATTTTAACCCATTTATACCTAGTGGACTCTCCCATCCTTCTAAATTGGATTAATTTATTTCCAAAATTAGGGATGTCTAGTATATTTATTTCTATATTTAGAATATTTCTTACAGAAATGCCTTTAAGCAAACAGCGCAGACCCTGATGAGACGCCGCATCATGCGGCGTCTTTTCTGGGTCTACGCTGTTTGCGAAGGCTTTTTTTTCTAGACGCTAGGCATAAATGGGTTAATGTAAAATTTTAGTCGTAGACACTACTAACCTCACCCTAGTTTTTCTATAATGGCTATCTAGATAAAAAGTTCTTTTTGACAATCTTGTCATTTCTTTAGTTGTAAAAAAAAAATGTAGTGCCTATTGGATATTTCGTATTTTACATAGATTTTGCTCAGGGCGTTAATGTATTTAAACAAGAACACAGAGTCAATAAAGGCTGCACGCACATTTTTACTTTAAGTTCATGCGAATAACTAAACTGCATACTTGGACGAATTTTTTTTTTTAGTTGTAAATTCAAGCTTTTAAGTTTTAAATTATATTCAATGTACGTATCATCATGTGCCGCGATGGGGGTTGTGGGGAGTATACAGAGGAAACTCCACCTGTCCGTATGAACAGACCTCAAACCAAACACACATGCGCTGGAATAGGGAATTGTTCGATTGTTGCCGAGGTAAGAAACACGTGTACCGACCGATGTTCCAACCGGACAGGCACCGTACATTCAATCAGAGTCAACCCAACCATTTATATAGGAAGAAAAGCTGCTTTTGAAATACATTGTATAGATTTTTTTCTATTAGGTCTGATCTTTATAAACAGAACATGGAGACAATGAATGGTGTTTTCATGTATGGACGTGGTCTTTATTACTTTAAAAATAATAATTATAGCATAACACATAGAACTTTAACTGGACGGTTAGAAATATTTGACAGAAAAAAAGAGTCTTTATTCGAACTTCTTTCCTTTCAGTTATGTGTTTCGTAAGCGGCAGTGAATCCAACAAATACAAAAATCTAATGATAAATAACTATGTTTGAAAGAGTTACAAAATCACAACTGTGATTAATAGTTTCGTGCATATTTTGACATATTCCTTGCAACACATTAAACCTACATCATTCAAATTACAAAACACAATATGGTACAGGACTGTACGGAATACCGTTAGGGCCATCGTGGTTACACATTAAAATCCAGAGGGCGAGAATGCGAGAACGCGAGAGTACGATGACGAGAATGCTACAATACGATGACGACAGTGCGACAATACGATGGCGAGAATGCGAGAACGCGATGGCGAGAATGCGAGAACGCGATAGTACGATGACGACTATGCGACAATACGATGGCGACAGTGCGATAGTACGATGGCGACAATGCGAGAATGTGAGAGTACGATGACGAGAATACGACAATACGATGACGACAGTGCGACAATACGATGGCGAGAATACGCGTCATGGTCTAATTAAATAATATGTAGTCGTTAAAAAAGCTCACGACACAAAAATTCAGTCGACCTACCTGTTCTACATTTCCGGCGATGGTAGTAGAAAAAAAGCATTTTGTTGCCGGATTTTCCCCGTTATCTTGAAAGTTTTATCCCATGATCTTAGACTCTCACATTGTCTTGTAGGCGTATGTTTATATTGGAGTATTCCAACGTGAAAAAATATTATTAATCCACCAGAATATCGGAAAAGATACGCCCCTATGCTAGTTTCGTATGCTCAATCGGCCAGCATCGGAATCTTCGGGACCATTTGTGCTATTTTGTCGGACAGGGATTATTCCTTCCACACGCTATAAGTATTCCGACGCTTTTAGGTCCTACTGCGTCTGAGAGAGCATAAGGTGAGGACCCGAAGAGTGCTTCCCAACACTCCTACCAAATTTTGTTTACGAGACTCGCGAAAATTCTTATTCATAAGAATGTATTACATTAGATTAATCGAGATCATTTCATTAATTTAACCGAATTGTCAGAGTTCGACACCGGGTTATCACGGAAGTTACAATTATTTTATCTGGTGGACATTCGCCGTGTGCAGGAAACGTGTTTACTTAAAACGAAGTGACCTTGCTTATCATCGCGGGGTGATTAGAAGAAAAGTTCGAAACCGTATGCTGTTGGTAGCACGTGGTTGATTGTACAGACACTTTATAAATATCGGGATTGAGATTATAAAATGAACGAGGAATGTCAATCCTCGATAAGGAACCAGCATATCACGCGTGATACCACTTTCCGTAAATTATCAATTTGGTTCGTAAACAAAAATCAAATATGAACTTGGTCGCTTCCCAATGTTTGTCATTTGTAAAGAACGCGCCCTACACTATTGGTGTGAAATCATGAGATCACAGAATACTCGGATTTATAGAGTATTATTAGAGGAATATTAAATCAAATTAACACCAATGCTCGTAGGTGCAAAGTGTGCAATTCTGGTTTGATTGAATCTGAATTTCATTTTCTATATATTTGTCCAATTTATATAGAAATCTGGGGTCCAAATACAACATTAAAATGTCATTTAACACATTGAACTATTTCCCCAAAATCCCCTATGTCATGTCATGCTAAAGTGCAAAGATATCATCGATTCTTCTGTTGCTTCCTAGTTGTTTCATATGTCTTCACCTTACCTACGATTGTTCTTCTTACATTTTCTTGTTTTTATTTTTTTTTGTTAAATTTATATCATCTGCACAGACTAATCTGGGATGAATATTTACACACAAGCATTATGCCCAGTTTTCTCAAAACACGACACAATTAAGAACACTATGCTCCGAAAACAGAATAACCAAGTAGCATCCACACACAAACATATATATATATGTGTGTGTGTGAGATGAAATTCGGCTCAACAAATATAATTCTTGTATATAGTTACCATATGATTGTATTTTTCCAAAACATGTATTGCTGATTATGCGAATAAATAAAACATAAACCGTATTCAATACCCACGTCTAACGTTTCAGTTACGGTACGGGAATTCACAAGTGTAATCTAGAGACCTTTGCAAACTCTAAGCGGCCTCGGGCCAGAACATCGCTCGGTCATCCGCAAGTTCAAGTGTACTTTCGATGTTATCTCGCTCCATTGTTTGCGCACCATTTAAACCGCAAATGGCTGTCAAAAGGTGTCTTGTAATTTCTTTATCACCGTTTAAACCACTATGACATACATTCAAATTAACAATAAATGAACAACATCGCATCGTTAATGCGAGTTTAACACCGTATACGCGTATTCGCTGCAAGTCCACATTGAACACTTATATGTGTCGCGTCCGCACAGGCAAGTCAGGGACCACAATTTTCGCTTTTATGGAATTATTCGTTTAAATGATGTCTCATCTAAGCGAAAATCAAGTTAAGGCGGAACGTGTCGTCCCGGATTAGCCTGTGCGGACTGCACATGCTTATCTTGGATGACACTTTACGCACAAGCATTATGCCCAGTTTTCTCAGAACACGACACATATAAGAACCATCTTTGGCTATTCGATAAAACAACGAACATCCTAGAATACAACGTTTACTGTAATTCCAGCGCTTCGACCACTTTGAACTGTATAACGTAACAATAATTTTAAAAGTATTTATTTTTTCATACACAGACCTGTGCTTAATTAGATTAGGTCTTGGTGGTAGGTAGGACATTTTATGATTATGAGGGACATAAACAGATTGGTGCCAATTTTTAGTGTGTGACAATGATTATGATGTTTGCGTTTTACAATAAATTTTGCATGTTTATACTTTAAATAAAACACGGGCTTTCCGAAGAAAATGCGTTCAAGCAGAACGTCGCTAGGCGCTTATTAAAATAAGCGCTTGATTTTCAAATTAAATCTACACGCTTGACATGTTTGTTATATAAAGTACAGCATGTTTGTTCGGTATAATAAAACAAATATTATTGACATCTTTCGGGAAAAAGTAAATACCCCTCGAAGAGTAAAGTCCACCTCAGCCGTTGTACGCGGTAGACATTATTCTGGTCGCAATATTTACTAGGTGTCGTCCCGATTGTCCTTCGATTTGAAATCCAATACCCCGTTCAAGTAGGTGTGGAGATGGGTAAGAAGGGTTATTCATTTTGATTAACTACGATCAGCGTTGTGAAGTTACAGAGCATGTTTAGCAAATCAGTATGTGCTTAGAAGCCTTAGCTAGGCTAAGGCTTCGTTACTCACTATGCTAGGAACGATTACCGCTGCCTGTCTGCACTGCAGACGACGAATGCTTACATGGCTTAGGAGCGTCTGCTCTACTCCTGCAGTGAGTGTATTTACCAGCTTGTAAGACGACATTGGCCAGTCGTCTAGTGTTTATCATTGAAATCTGTACATATTCGCTGCTTTCAGGGAAAACGGGGCATAATGCGTGTCAAATAAGATTAACCTGTGCACACTGATGAGCCTGTGCTATGCGCACAAGCTAATCAAGGACGACAACAGCGAACAACTTCAGTGCCTTAAGCGCTTTGATTTCTAGACGCTTAGCATAAATGGGTTAAATACGATCAACGTATAAAGCGATAATTATCTATTATTTGTTTCTCACATAAATACAATATTAATTAAAAAATAATCGGGAGTAAACCTGTTACAATACCACTGAACTGCCAGTGAATTATATGTATATAACATATACATTGATATTTATTTAACAACGTTAACATTATTCGACTTCATATAGCATACAGCGATAATGAATTAGTTGACATTTTTACATTTAATAGTCGTTTACAAAATTTACGATCAATGATTTACGCTTTGATAAGTCCACGAACCTCGCAGTTATAATTTTAAATGTATTAACCCATTTATGCCTAGTGGACTCTCCCATCCTTCTAAATTGGACCAATTTATTTCCAAAATTAGGGATGTTTAGTATATTTATTTCTATATTTAGAATATTTCTTACAGAAATTTCTTTAAACAAACAGCGTAGACCCTGATGAGACGCCGCATCATGCGGCGTCTCATCTGGGTCTACGCTGTTTGCCAAGGCCTTTTTTCTAGACGCTAGGCATAAATGTATTAAACAGATGCGTTGAATAAATCGAACATGATATTTATAGTACTTTTGTAAGGGTGAACAATGGGTGAACGATAATTAACCAATTGTCCTAGGGCAGGACATTATCCAAATGTGGGTCAAGGTCCAGTCAAGTGAAATTACTACGCCGCAGGTCAATAGCGCATCTAAAAATCAAAGCGCTGAAGGCGCTAAATTTGTTCGCTGTTGTATAATCTTAGACGCAACTCAGTTTTCAAAATTATGTTATAGCTTTTTATATCGCAAGTTTGAAATGACCACAACCCATTCAAATTTATAAAGAGTGCGTCTTAAAGCACAGGTCGAGATGTGTTTTTTTCAAATCATTGATTTGCTAATCAGTGTGCACAGGCTTATCTTATTTGACATGCATCAAGCCCAGTTGTCCATGAAAACAGCCAATATGTACAGATTTCAATGATAAACACTAGACTGGCCATTGTGTCTTACAAGCTTTAAATACTTTTGAATACATACACACTATGTAGTGTACAGTGGGAACTATAAACAGGCACATGCGGTGGTTAGCAGACGCTTTTAGCATTCGTCGTCTGCATAATTTTACTGCAGTTATCCACACAGGCAGTCACGGGTTACGGTTCCTAGGGTAGTTAAGCCAATACTGATTTCAAAATTGCCTCTACATTATTTGTGACCCAACGCTCACAAATAATAACCACAATGTTCCTAAATATAAAACTAAACACTCCTGTCCAAAATATCTCAAAAAATGAAACTATGCAAAATCATGATCGATAGACATCTTACCGACCAAATACAGAAAAATGCATTGCTATCGGTCAGACAATGGGAAGTTGGAACTTTTAATGGGCTAATGTATGTGTAGGAGAGAGCCGGTGATGCGTCTTCCTGGACATGAGCATACACTTGGCAACAGGAATCACGCACCGCGGACTAACCAGTCCGGTAACTCTTCATATGGAATCAATTGTAAAAGAAATGTCGCATTTTCCTGGCCAAATCTCTCACCATCACAACCATGTTCTTTTCATAATATATATGAGCTTCGCTCTGAGAAAACGGGGTTTAATGCATGTGCGTAAAGTGTCGTACTGATTAGCCTGTGCAGTTTGCACAGTTTTATCAGCGACAATACTTTCCGCCTAAACTGGAATTTTAGCCTAGTTGCAACGCAACTANTTGAGCCAGAAATTGACCGATTTAAATCACTTTCATGTAGAGAATGGGTGGTCATAGGAGTCCCCCATTAACAGGTCGTACAAAGCTAAACGTTGAAATGGAGAGGCAGGAGCCATTAAACTCCTCGAAATTGTTAATTGATGACGCCTTGATTAATTACCTTGTGCTATTTAACTATGCTTCTGCAAAGTTAAATGGCCCATTAAAACAACACTGAAGAATGAGAAAATGGGTAGAAGTAACATTTGCTGGAAATTGGAATGCTGACAATGACAATAAATATAGGGCTGTTATACAGGTCAGATTTTGGAATCTCTGCTAATAGTTAGATTTAAAATGATTATTTTTTATTTGAAACTAACAATTGTAACAAAATATAAATTGATCCAATATTAATTTGCTTTAAAATGTACTGAAACTAAATGTTACTGAACATTACTTGTTCTCTTACAAGCTTTATTACTTAATACACATTTTCAGGTAAACAACAAACACAAAATCAAAGTTTTAAAACTACCATCATAATTTTCAGTCAATGACAAATAAGAAAAATATAGGTTTTATAAACTTATGCGACATTGGACTTCGGACATTGTTGGTATCGTTATTAAAATATATCCTTCCCAGAACATTATATTAATGAAACTATTTAACAGAAATTTTCATAACTGCCTTGAAACAAGTTTTCATACGCGTTTATGTGGAGAAATTAAATGCTTTTGCTTTAATTTGATGTCAAAATTGGTCTGTCAACTTTTAATAAATACTATTGCAATCAAAAGTATGGTATACTTTATATCTTGTACACTTTTATTTAGCTGACATTAAAAAAAACACAATTCCAAACACTCGGCTTTCTTAGGCCATTTTTTTGGCACCTTACAACACCTTTTCTGTTTGATATTATTGCTAGGCAACACATAGTACCATTGCGCGCCTACATTAGTTTTCTGAATATTTTATAATAATACTGTGTAAAACTTAAGGTGCGTCTTTTTTTTGTAAACAATGAATAGTTTGGAATAACGGTACCAACAAGACAGATATAAGCTAGAAAACGATAACAGGAAAATTATACGCCGAACTATTTAACCGAACATCAACGGAATTTGACGATGATTTACCGATGGAAACAATAATATGGCGACATGTGTACACCCTGTCTTACTGACAATAACGTAGTGACGTCACCATCTCATCATCGCGCCATGAGAAAACCAGCCCACATGACATCGACGACGTCATTGGCAAATCGTCATTTTCATTACGTCATAATTTTCTGCGAAAAAATGATTTGCATTTGTGCGTGAGATTTTTGTGTTCTTCGAATGAATATGGCGGTCGCAGATGACAGACAGGTTGCCCTAGATGATTTGAACACAGAATATCCTGATATTTACACATTAAGTAAGTTCATATTTACTTATTTTCAACAGGGTATGATATGTTTATATCGCAAGAGAGGCCATTCATTATATTAAAGAGAATAATGATGGCGTAGTGTTCTAGTTTGTTGGCATTTTAATCGTAGGCTAGCAGACGCCGGACGGTATCGTGTCGTTTCGCGCTAATACATGTTCGCCCTAAGTCACCCTGAGTCGTTTCGCCGTTACAAGTGGGTCGTTTCGTCCTTATTTTATTGTTTTAATTGCCGACCATGAAACCGGAAAATAAAAATAAATACAGTCAGTCAACCAGTTTAGAATAACCCGGCAAAAAACGT